>PISX010016969.1:0-44709 GCA_004024625.1 Mellivora capensis
TCAAGCAGAGAGAGTCAATTATCATATGGTTTCACTTATTTGCGGAGCATAACAAATAACACAGAGGACATGGGGAGATGGAGAGGAGAAGGGAGTTGAGGGAAATTGGAGGGGGAGATGAACCATGAGAGACTATGGACTCTGAAAAATAACCTGAGGGTTTTGAAGGGGCGGGGGGTGGGAGGTTGGGGGAGCCTGGAGGATGGGTATTATGGAGGGCACGCATTGCATGGAGCACTGGGTGTGGTGTAAAACTATGAATTCTGTTACACTGAAAAGAAATAAAAAAATATTTTAAAAAAATTGGTAGCAAATACTTGAAAGCCACATTCAAACCAACTGTACAACATAATAGTATGATTTTAGAGATATTTCAATTGAAGACAAGATAATAATGACTAAAGAAAGTTCTAGCCATTACATATGGCAAGCAGTTTTTAAATTATAGTTATTAGAAAGGAGACAAATCATTCACATATGCTGAAACCTATAATAATTAACTGATATATCTGAGTGAGAGGCAAGTTAGGATCTATATTTGAAAATTTTAAAACATTAGTGAGTGACACAAAAGAAAAACAGAATATATTGAGAAACATGCTGAAATCTAGCTAAGCAAGTGAAATAGTACAGAATTTTCAAATTTCCTCAAAAAATATCCTTAATACTGCATCCTGAAATTTTCTCTGAATATTAGGATTATAGCTGGTTTCTAATGCTTTTTATATATTTTTTTTAATTTTCCTTTACTGAAGATTTATTCGTTATCAGAAAAAAATACATGAAATAATCAAGAAGAGTTTAGAATGATAACTAACTTCAAGGTGATGTAAAAGTTTTGGGGAAAATACAGCTTCTCATCTGGCTGAGTTATGGACTTTAGTGACGTCGCTTATGTCCAAGCCACAGTGCCCCCCCCCCAAACATCCCCAGGAAGCTCACCTAGGCATGCGAGGCATTCTCCTAATGGCTCTGGCCCCTCAACTTTGCTGTTGCTTTGTGGCCTTCCTGGGGTTTTTACTCCCTTTCCCCAATCAAAGGGGGGGCCAGTGTTCTGTTCTCTAAGAACTCTTTGAACTCTGAGGTAGCTTTAATTCTACGTGCACGAGCCCATCACACTCAATCCTACCACATCAGGCCAGGCACTGTCTGCTGTTCCAAGAGAATCTCTTGATGTCATTAGGACACAGAGGGGTTAAAAGAAGAGAACAAATGAGCAGCCAGGGAACAGGGAGTCTCTGCTCCTGCCCAGATCCCACGACAGTTTCACATTTGGCAGCAGAGGGATTCTGACTGTACACATTGGCCAAGACAGGCTTTTATTCTGATCCCCCCAAATTTCCCATCTTGTTCCAAGATGGCTTATACTGATTTCTGGGAAAAATGCTCCATAGCCCCTAAACACACCTACTTTGCCATCAGGAACAGTATGTGTTTCTTTCATCCTGGCCCTGGGAATCATCTCCCAAAAGCAATGATTTCATTACAAGTTGAACCAAATGGCTTCATGGTATCAATTCTCAGCCGACTCTGCCATGTGGATTGCCTGGATTACTTTAATGCGCGGCTGAGATGAGGTGATCCAAAAAGCAACAGGGTTGTGCATCCAGAATAAACTCCATGGTGAGTTAGTATTCTATTTTAATTGTTTTACTTGAATATATGTTTTTGGCTTACATTAGCATACTTGAGCGGTCCCTTCATAGAATTAGAGTCATTTTAGGGATGCAGGGGGAATACAACTTCTGGCCTTTCCTTCTCATTTTTCAAATGAGTTGACTGTGGCTTGGAGAGGTTAAGTGACTTTCCCAGAGCAGCACCATGAGTGGCATGCCTGACTCTGGGACATCAAGAGTCTGCACCATTCATGGGGAGGAGCCTTTGCAAGTCATCGATGACAGGAGCCAATGGCCACCATAGTCACGAGGTTACCATAGACCCAGCCCTGCAGCAGCCTGCATACTTTTCCGTTGTTGCTGGGCCTGAATGTTACCCTTGTTTATTTGCTCCCACTTTCCCATGGATGTGTCCTATCCAGCATGGTGTGGTCTCCCTGTGCATTATCTATCCCAAGTTCTTCTTCTCGGCTCCTTTCCTCCCTCTTGGCCAGGTATTCACCTTAGTCTCTAATCTCTGAAAGCTTCCAGTTCAGTGTGGCTTGGACCCCTCCTCTCCACAGGTCCGGGCTTGGGACCTGGACTCTAGATTGCTGCTCAGTTTCGGTGCTGAGATTCAACCCAGGCTTCCTAATTTCCAGAGCCCAGTTATCTGCTTATATCACACTCCTATCTCCAATAAAATGGGTTATAGACTTGAATCTCGGGGATATGGCTTTCCAAAGGCTGGGGCTTTATGAGTTAGAACTTATTTAAAAAGTTTCCCCTGATTGCTAATCTAGGGGGTTCTTTCCTCTCGTAGCTGAAACTACAATGAAAATATTTATATACTATCAGGGAGGATTGCTTTGGATTTATAAAGAGGAAGACAGATAGTCCCCAGCAAAGGAACAGCTCAGGAAAGGGTAGAAATCCTGCAATACCTGGGACCCGAGCTGGTCGGAGGACATAGAGTCAAGGTCAATCACCTTGCAGTCACAGATAGGGTACAGGTGGGCCCATGACAATGACCTCATCATGTCAAAGAACAAAAGCCTACCCAGCCCCGATCTCCAGCAGGTGGAGCTGAGGGGTGCTCTGATGCAGACACACACACAGAGGAACTAGGAGCTGTTGGTGAAGACTGGACAGGACCACCGTAGTAGGGAGCATCCAGCTGAGCTGGATAGAGATGGAGACAATTTAGGTCACCACGACTCATCTTGTGAACCTGGAAAGTTCACCACTGCTCCCAGACACATTTCAGAGCCCTGTTGGGACTTGGAACTTTGCACATAAGCTCTCCTGGCTCTGCTCCTGACCGGCTGTGGGATCCACCTGACCAGTCTTCTCGCTGGTCTCAGTGCCTTTCAGTTCTTGCACTGCAGCCTGAAATAACAGTGCGGGGGCCTCCAGAGCCTTTATTAAAATGCAAACACCATAGGAAGGGTTATAATTCACAAAGATGTTGGCTGGAATCTTGCGTTCGAGCTAGTTGAGAGTGTAAGAATTTTGTAAAATGCACGGCGTGAAGAAAGGGTGCTGGTGGGGAGCCCGAAAGACAAACGCACAGCTTCTCAGTTGACACCAGGCTTAATCACAGTTGCAGACACATCAAAGTGTTGGAGGTGGGGAGGCAACAGAGGACAGAACTGGATGCAAATGGTGTCTGAGGCGTGGACAGCTGCCTTTCACCTGCGCTAGTCTGACAGAGGCTGAGAGTGACATTCTTACAAACACTGAAAAGAAAGAAAGAAAGAGAAAAAGAAAAGAAAAAATACATAGAAAGGAGGCATTAAGAAAATCTAGATGTTTAATTTTGCAGATAAAGTACTCGGAAAACATGAACATGGATAGCTGAAGGATGACTACACGGAAGAGGGGGCTACACCACCATCAGCTGAGGGGTTGGAGGTTAGACTGCTGCGCTCCCCCGCCCTGTGGCCTCACCTGGCTGAGGGGCCCCACTTTTCTTCCCCAAGGGGCCACGAGGTAGCTTTTGCCTTCTTCACAGCAGTCCAGTCACTGCCTACTCCACAGAAGCTGAGATGGAGCGGATCTGTCATTCCAATGTCAATATTAGCTTCAGAAGTAAGAAAGAGCATCAACGGAGAGGTTCTGTGGGGAGATGGATTTTGCTCGATACAAAGAATGGTACAAAAACAAGAGTGATTAGAGTCGCCCAACAACGGAGTGAGTTTCCTCTGTGGAGTGAGGAGTCTTCTGTCACTTGAAGTTTTCAGGGAGAGTCTATTCAAGCATTTGTTGGAGGGAATCTTATGTGGGTGAGGCACTGAAACACGACCACGAGGGCCTCTTTCAGATGACAGAATTTAGGATTAAGGAGTAGAAAATAGAACTGTGGTAATCCCACCCACAGGGATGCCAGCCTCTGGACTCAAACAAAAGGGTCTCTAGACTCGTGGAGCTTTCAGATACAGGATGGTGCTCCCATCCACACAGCTGAAGGAGGACCCCTAATGGATCTCACACCCCTTAAAGAAGAGAATGTCAATATACAGAAAGGGAGAATGGGTCAGTCTATTGTGGAATCTTCTGAGCAGAGAGGAGAATGAGACCATTTCAATGCAAGAGGCTGCTTGATTAAAATGAGCTGATGTTTACCGAATGCTTTTCCATGCATCGGCACTGGGCTGAGGGCTTAATTCTCCCAAGAAGACTAAACCAGATACCAGGGGACCCATAATTTTCAGATGAAGAAACGAAGGCTGGACACAGACTAGGGCTGATGGGAGGGCACCTTCTGGTGGTGGGACTGGAGGGAGAGACACTGCACAGCACTGGTTCTAGAAGGAACTGAGTGTAATCAATGACTCATCAGACCCCGAATTTGGATTTGAAAGGTTGCCACAACCATCCCTTTCTGTCCTGTGAGCTACATCATTTGTTCAGTCGTGACGACCTGTAGGAACCTTGTGGGGTTGACCTCTCTGTCCTTGGGCAGCACCACAAGTCCCAGCCCATGGCAGGGTCCTTAGCAAATGTAAGACGTCAAAAAGCCACTGTGTGTCTCTGGTCTATAGCTTGTCCACACTTGCTGCACATGAACTTCACTGGGGCGAGCTTTTGAAGACAACCATGCCAGGCCCTCTCCTACGGGGTGGCACCTGAATATGGGTATTTTTTTGTAGCTTGCCAGCTACTTCCAGAACTGCCCCAAGTCCAGCCAGACCAAGGAGAGTCTAGACCTCTGTACCAGCCCTGTTCTCCTCACCTAAGCCTGTAGGGAATTTCAACTTTGCCTACAGAAGAAGAAGGAAGAAGGCACTGATTAAATAAATGGAAGAAGGAAAGCAGTGTGATTTTAACATAAATTTTTAACAATACCTATTGCCAACCCCCTCCCAAAATAATACCTATTGTACCTTAAAATTCGGGGAGACCCTGGACTTTACCATTGGAGCCACTGTTCACTCACATTCACCTTATTAACAGAGTCTGCCTGGTTTGGAACCCTGAATTGGTCAGCAAAATTTAATTTCCTGTAGGGAAGATAAAAACATTTTATTAAAAGAAACAAAATTTATTGTTCTCTTTAATAATCTCACTGGATCTTCAAATCCAGTGTCAAATGCCTGTTGCAAACTGATATTCTTATCACTTTTGAGAAACAAAAGTTCCCCTAAAGGAATAGACTTTTGGCAGCTTTGACCCCCATTATATTTTTTCCACAAAGTAAATGTTATGATGAATATGACTTGAGATGCCTAAAACAAGTCAAGAGAACCAGACGCTGGATTCCTGGGCCTGTGTTCTGGTCCTTTTCTGTTGCTCGTTTTCTCTGTGAACTTGTCCAAACCACAGGATCCCTTGGGACTCTAGTCCCCTCTATAAAACGAAGGGACAGCTGGGAGGAGCTGCTGTCCAGGCCTTCCAGCCTTGACTTCATGAGATCACAAATCGCCAGCAGCGAGGAAATGCGGGAGTGAAGAGACACAATCTATAAGGCATGTTGCAAAGTGGAGAGAAAACCCCACCGGATCTGGAGTCAAAATCACTTGTTTCTGGCTGAGGCTAGAGGACCTTGAGCAAATGTTTGGGTGTATTTGGCACATCAATTTAATTGTATGCATGAGGGTATGTGAGTATAGGAAACTAACTACAAGATCTTCTGAAACTTTAATGCATTGAAACCGGGAATGCCTTTAAGTAAATTTGAAGTTGTTTCTGGCTTCCAAAATGCCTAGGAGGGAGTTTGCTCTCTTATTTGGGAAAGCCCTTGGTTTGGAGTAAACCTAGGCTCACCATTAGCCTGAATGAGGATGTTGAAAGCAGGTTCCTGTTCTGGCTCTTGGGCAGAACAGGCCAAGGGCTGCATTTCTGAAGACCTTTGACTTTTGGGGGAACATTCTATTTTCTATAGATCCCAATGGTGCCACTTGACGGCTTATTTCTTTGAAAGCAGGCACGTGCGTGTCTGTATGTGTGAGCCTGAGGGATGACATGCTTCCATGCATGCAGTGGGTCCCAGATGGGCAGGCCTGGGCCCCGCATTCACTCTGGCCAGGGGTCAGCCTGAAAACCAATGTAGCCGGCTGGCTCTCCTCCACTTCAGACCATGTCCGTATCGGTCTCCAGGTAAAGGTATTCAAAACAAGTAATTCCAAATATACTGTTGGGGGACTGCTAGGCTCTTAGTGTAGTGAATACAAGATCACCTCCCTGTCATCAAGGGAAGAAGTTTCTCTTCCAAAGAATAGATATTTCCAGTGCCAATCACTTTAGCCAGTCTGGGCCCCCTTGTCAAGGGAAAGGGGGTGGCTTTTTTAAAAGAGGAGGCTTTAGACAGAGACACTAACGCCCACGAGGAAGATGCTCAAGAAGGCACCACACCCCCTGAGTCTGCTGGTACCGAGGAACTGACCTAGACCTCAACTGTCTGCAGCTCTGCCTCCTACCGACAGGGGAGGACTTTCCTGGCAGATAAAGATGGCATCAGATAAACCAATTGGGCAACTTGTCTTCTCCTAACTCCTGCACACCCACAGGGAACCAAAATGCCCCCATGGTTCTGGTCCCATGCAAACCTTTCGAGACTCAGGCCTTGCCAGATTTCTAACTCCTGAGAGCAGGGCCTATAACTTGCTCATCAGAGTTTCATCTTACCGTGTCTTTTCCCGAAGCTGTCCATGGCCAGGTCTCCTCATTCCCCTGTGTGAAAGGAGGCAATGCCCCTTAGGAGACTCTGGTAAAGGTGTGGGACCTACACCCCCTGCTTCTTCTATATCAGAGGATGGACTGTGCCACACTGTGGTTCCCAGAGGCCACTGGATTGGGGAGCCTGGGGACTGTGTCAGGAATCACCTTCTGAAGCCAGTTCTCTTCCCAGAGTACATTGCTCGGGAAATAGCCTAATTCGAAAAATGTGATTATTTTTAAGCCTAGTTGGGTTATCTCAGACTTAATATAAAAGTGATTTGTAAAACATCTGTGCTTCATATGGACAAAGCCAGCCAGGGAAAATATTCAGCTAGAAGCAACATTCATTTCACATCTGCAACTAAAATGCTCTACTATTACGCCGTCTCTTGGGAAGAATCCATCCACGGGGCCACACAGGAGACTTGAATAAAATATATTGCACCTTCTTTTCCTATTATGCACTCTATTTTCATTAAGGCTCCATATTCCTCATTCTCATGATTTATTGACTGTTCTCCATATTTCTCAAAAGCAGACAGCATGATGGCATATTTTGTCTCTCCGTTAAATAGATAAGGAAACCGAGACATACACACTAACAATTACCTCTCCCAGCATGATTCAAGGGATCGTAGGTAAAACCCCTATAGTTGGCTCTCCTGCTCTCAGCGCCATTGCTCCGTCCACTTCAGTGTCAAATATAATCACATAATCAAAAGCTAGGGAACACGGGTTCCTGCTATATAATCAATCTCTTAGTTTCCTAGCAGGTCCTGGCTCAGCAGTCATGAGTGAATGAGTATGTCTTCAAATTAGTTCTTACAAAATTAGTGTTATCACATCCATTAGCTCATGCTGTAAATCCACATAAAACGAGAATTTTTTTTCAAAACCATCAAAAAGGGCAAGATCTAGCCGCCTAAAGATACCCCAGTTACCTGTCAAATGTCAAAGCGATGACAAAGTTCTAGCAATAGAGTCCATAATCCACTGCCCATAGTCTAACGAATTTAGTGGGTAATATTTTCATGAAATTAACTTACTCTTCTTCCATGAACAGCTCTGAAGAAGAAAGCTTATCAATGTTCAAACCAGCAATTAGTACTAGAATGTCAGTTGATAATATTGAGCACTTCCTGTGTGCTGGACATGGTGCTCAACGCTTTACATTAATAACCTCATTTCTTCCTCTTGGTAATTATCTGGGGGATGAGTTATGATCAAGGAGTAATTTGCAAGAGATCCTAGAGCTAGAAGACTCAGGACTTGAATTTGGACCTATCCCATTAACCTTAAATTCCAGACCCACACTCTGCAGCACAGTAACTACTAACCCCATGTGGCTGTTTACATTTAAATTTAACTAAAAACGTCAGCTCCCAGGTCCCACTGGCCACATATTGAAGTTCTCAAAAGCCACATGTAGTTAATGGCGACTATGTTAATAGCACAGGCAGAGAACCTCTCCATCATCACAAGCATTTCTGACAGGCAGCCCTGAAGCGCGGTCTACTCCCTCTCTGAGAGGCAATGCAACTTAGTCACCATCCATCTCCAAATTTTCTTACTGGTATGGGAAGCAAAGTGAGGAGGGGACAGGACAGAGGACTGTATAGTGCCAACTTTGGAAATGAGTACATTGGCAAATCCCAGTCCTCCCTGTCCTCTAAGGCAAAATACCATTCCACTGTTACATCCTCTTTGATATTTCCCTAAATTCCCTCCACTTCAATTAGAGGAGAGGAGAGATGGGAAATGGGAACTAATGTGTACTGAGTTCCCCCGTAGGGGCACACATTATCTCTTTTAATCTCTTCGGGGGTATATTTGAGAACATGGAGACATATATTGTCTCCAATTTCCCATAATAAGAACAACTTGAATTACTTGTACATATTCCCAAATAAACCCTAACCTTTAGAGATTATGGAGGATTAGCACTGAAAGTCCAAGCGTTCTTCATCCTTTCCCCTCCTCAATGCACACATAGGTGATGTATCATAACTGAGACCCACTCCAGGTGGTTACTCAGAAACATAGAGAACAGCTTGGCTTTTTCTCCTACCACTCAGGAAAGCATATTGAGACATTAAGAGTAGAAATAGAGGGGTAACTGTTCTAATATGCTGAAAAGGTAAATTATTTGTAAACTGTATAATCGGGACTGGGGAAGCCATAAACTTAAATGGGAAGGGGGATTGTGTGGAAAAAGTCGAAGAATGGAACAGACTGGTATGGGTCAATGGATATAAGGACCAGCAGCATCAGCATCACCGGAGAACTTGTTAGAAATGCAGATTCTCAGGGCCCGCCCTGGCTTGTTACATCAGAATTCTAGGATGGGATTCTGCAATCTATGCTTTAATGAGGTCTAAGGTAATTCTGACGAAAGTGAAAGTTTGAGCACCTCTGATTTAAGCAGTGGTGATTGGTAGGGAGTGTGAGGAATGGAGAATGCACATCCCATTTTCAGGGGCAGCCTCTACCTTGCTCCAACCATGTATTGCCCCATTGGAATAAAGGTCCAGGGATGCCAGCTCTTCCTATGACTCGAATATCATTACCCAGAGCAGAACAGGGAATGGCTACACAAATTAACGATGTATAGCCTAACTTAGAGGTTAATGATACTGTGCTATTCTATTTCCATATGATATTTTTAGTAAACTGGGTGGCATACAGATTAAATGCTACTTTTTATTTTCTCATTTTCTCTAATGTTTTGGAACATACTATCTTAATATAATCATGGCAATTCTTGCCCTCCTTTCAAATCTTTATTACATCTGGAGTCTGTTTCAAAGTCACTGATTTTTAGTACATTGTTTGGGGGATTCCAATAGCAGTCATCAGTTAATGAAGTCATAAATGATATTGCTATGTACAAAATAGGTCATTTTCTAACAACATTGAATGTTTAATAAAAACACCAATATCGGGGCGCCTGGGTGGCTCAGTGGGTTAAGTCTCTGCCTTGGGCTCAGGTCATAATCTTGGTGTCCTGGGATCAAGCCCCGTGTCGGGCTCTCTGCTCAGCAGGGAGCCTGCTTCCCTCTCTCTCTGTCTGCCTCTCTGCCTACTTGTCAAATAAATAAAAACAAACAAACAAACAAACAAAACACCAATATCACTACAATTTCTTCAGAAGTTCTGGGAGGTAATGTCCTGAAAGAGAATGTTGGGAACTTTTGTTTATCAGCTAAAATAATGCTGTTTAATAATAATAATAATAATAATAATAATAATAATAATAATAATAAATGAAGTAAAAACAATTTGCCATGTGTTTGGCGCCCCCTAGTTTAGAAATTCTTCAATTTTTGACCTTATAAAAACCTTGGGTTTCTCAATACTTTCAATTGCGTAAATGAACTGAAACTTTGTTAATATTTTCAAGTAGCTCTGTCTCCAGTTGGCCTATGGGGACTGGACTAAATAAGAAAATTTCTCTTTTATCAAAATTTTATAAAATATTTCAGGTCTACAAAAGGTGTAGAGAACAATAAACCTTTATGTATTAGCTATTCCGATGAATAGATAAAACACTGAAAATATTGTTTGAAGACTTTTGTGTACCCACCCTGGCTATCATTCTTTCCCTTCTCTCAGAAGTAACAACTCTTCTGAATTTGCCATCATTCCCTTTATTCTTTTACATTTACCCCATATGTGCATATATTTCCAGAAGGTATAATCTTGCTTGGCATATTTTTTTTAACATTTTGTAAATGGAATCATTCTATACAAATATTTCTGAAACCTGCTTTTTTTTTTACTATTATGCTTATGAGATCTGCCATTGTTGATCACTGTAAATCTAACTCATTTGTTTTCATTGGTGAAACATGTATAGTAAAAAGAGCCCATCAAAATTTAAGTATCATCCCTTTCATGATGGGCATGGCAGCTGACTCCAATTCCACACCCTCAGACATGCTGGTACTGGCACTTTATGTTTTTATTGAGTATGTATGCAGGTGTTTTTCCAAGTTACACAAGTAGAAGAGGAAGTGCTGGGTTATAGAGAGCTTTAAGTGGGTCTTCTTATTTTCCAAGTGGTTATAATAGTTTATATTCCTACATTCCTATAGCAAGATATGATTGCTCCCATTTCAATATTTGTATATTAAAGTGCCGCAAACATACTTGGCATTGTCAGACTTTAAATGTTTTAGTCAATATTACAGGTATGAAGTTTTTTTTGAAGAAAAATGTTTATTATTTACATTCAAGTGAAACTTCTGGAGGCTAAACACAAGTTTAACCACAACATACTTTTGATTAAATTAGTTTAGTGCTTCTTTACATAATGTGATGTAAAAATCTTCCCTATTTTTAAAAAATAAAGTTCCCAGTTGTAATGCTATTTGCACACTAGTTCAAAACCTTCTACACACACACACACATACACAGTATGTGTCATACAAGTCATAGTACTTGTATATGGTTTAAATATTTTGATTCTCTGGGTATTTTCTTCCCTCCAAGTGATTTAAAAGCTTAGAAAGGCAACAACCACAGTAAAACAGAAAATTTATATTAGTATTAGAAAATTTTATCTTTAAAAAAGTCATTTCCCTCCCCTTATACAGTTCTTCCCCAACCACAGCCATTTCAAATCTACCTTTGGATGACGTTTTAGTTAGATAGCCCCTTCTGCCTACTCTCCTTTCTTAAGGCAACAGGGAAGGATAGGCAATGACAACCCCCCACCAAAAAAAACCCCACACTAATACTTCACTATGTCTCAATCTTGAAAAATCTAGAGCAAAGTAAGGGCATAAAAGTAGGCAGATAGTCATTTTTAAAGGATTTCCACAGAATGTTTCTTTAGTATGAAGTTCTATTCTCCAGTTTGTGCTTCACAAGAAAGCATTCAAAAAACCTACAAAATTTTGTTGGTTGATTCTACCAAACATTTAAGGAAGAAATTATACTAATTCTTTATACTCTCTTTCAGAGGGCAGAAGCAAAAAGAATATTTCATAACTCATTCTATGAGGTCAGTGCTATCCTAATACCAAAACCAGGCAAAGATGTTACAAGAAAAGAAAACATCAGAAAAATATCTCTCATGAACACAGATTTAAAAATCCTCAACAAAATGTTAGTAAATGAAGTCCAACAAGGCATAAAAAGAAGTATACACCACAACTAAATGGGGTCTATCCCAGATATAAGGCTAGTTCAACATTGAAAAATCAATTAATGGGGTGCCTCAGTGGCTCAGTGGGTTAAGCCTCTACCTTCGGCTCAGGTCATGATCTCAGGGTCCTGGGATTGAGCCCTGCATCAGGCTCTCTGCTCAGCGGGAGTCTGTTTCTCCCTTCCCCTCTGCCTGCCTCTCTGCCTACTTGTAATCTCTCTCTGTCAAATAAATAAATAAAAGCTTAAAAAAATCAATTAATGTAATCCATCACATCATCAAGCTCAAACAGAAAGATTACATCATGATCATATCAATAGATTCAGAAAAAGCATTTGACAAAATCCAATGCTAAAAAAATAAAATCTAGACATTCACCTTTCACCCTTCACAAAAATTAACTCAAATTATATCATAGACCTAAATGTAAAATACAAAAATTTAAAACTCCTAGAAGATAACATAAGAGAAAGCATAGATGATATTGGGTATGATAATGATTTTTTAGACACCAAAAACATAATACATAAAAGAAATAATTGATAAGCTGGGCTTTATTAAAACTTAAAACTTCTGCTCTGTGGAAGACAACAGCAAGAGATGAGAGGATGTCACAGACTGAGAGAAAATATTTGCAAAGATACATCTGAGAAGAGACTGTTATTCCAAATATACAAAGAACTCTTAAAACCCAGCAATAAGAAAACAAACAATCTGATTTAAAGTAGGCTAAAGGCTTCAATAGACACATCACCAAAGAAGATACACAGGTGACAAATAAGGACATGAAAGCTGTTCCACGTTATATGTCATCAAAAAATTGCAAATTGAACAACAATGAGATACCACTGCACTTGTATTGGAAAGGCTAAAATCCAAAATACTAACAACAGCAATTGCTGATGAGGTTGTGGAGCAACAGGAACTCTCATTCATCATTGCCACTCTGTCTGCCTGTGCTCACTCTGACAAATAAATAAATAAAATCTTAAAAAAAAATAACTACATACCTAGCAAAATTCACACCATAATAAGTGGTTACCATCTGTCATCACACAAAGTTATTATAACAGTATTGATTGTATTGCCTATGTTGTACTTTTCATCCCCATGACTTGCTTATTTTATAACTAGAACTTTGTACCTCTTAATACCCTTCACCTGTTTCACCCATCCCTCTAGTTCCCCCCCTCCTTCAGAACCACTACTTTGTTCTCTGTAGTTATGAGTCTGTTTCTCTTTTGTTGTTGCTGTTATTTGTTTGTTCATTTGTTTGTTTTTTAGATTCCACATATAAGTGAAATTATATGGTATTTGTCTTTCTTTTTCTGACTTACTTCACTTAACATAACATGCTCTACTCCATCCATCTTGTCATGAATGGCAAGATTTCATTCTTTTTGATAGCTAATATTCCACTGTGTGTATCCACATCTTTACCCATTCATCTATTGATATACATGTATGTTGATTTCATATCTTGGCTGTTGTAAATGGTGCTGCAATAAACATAGGGGTGCATATAAAATAAAACATTAAATTTTTAAAAAGTTTCTCACACACACACAAAACACAGGAAGATAAAGGAATTGTAGTAGAAGACATCTGAGAATCACTGGCCATGCCTAATAGATGATCATTGGCATCAGAAGGCAGAGAGATACCTTTTCCTGAATGTTGGGAGGGTCTTACAGATGCTCAGATCAAGTGTTTCATGTTGTCCCACAAGAGGCTTTGCTCATTTTTCTTCCATATTTTTCTCTTTATTTTTTACATCAGATTATTTCTACATATCAACCACCAAGTTCACTGGTTATTCTATTCAAATATTATTTGGAATTATTTAATGATTTTTTTCATGTTTGCCATTCATATTTCCATTTGCTTCTTTTTATCATTTATATTTCTTTATAGAGATATTTTAATATTGGAGTTGCTGTTATTATATCTTTCTTTAGTTCTTTAGACACCATTTCCTTTTGTCTTTAAACATTTAACAGTGTTAAAACGGAGGTCTTTGTGCTTGCTTTGGCAACACACCTACTAAAATGGAGTCTTTGCCTGCCCAAGGCAACATCTGGGACCACCTGGAATCAGTTTCTATTGATTTCTTTTCTCCCCTCCGAGTATGGGTAACACTTTCCCATTTCTTTGCATGTCATAATTTTTGGTGTTAAAAAAATGGAGTTTTGAGATACTCTATTGTCATAACTCTGAATTCTGAAATTTCTTTGTCTTGAGAGAGTTTTATTTGTTTGCTTGTTTATAAACCTGCCTAGACTCTGCCTCCCTGACAATGTTTGGTCACTGACGTCTTCCCATGGACTGCCTCAGTGCCTGAACAGCCTAGGGATAAGCCAATAGTGGAAAAGAGGGTGGGGTCAAATGTAAGTCTATGCTCAAAATATAAGTTCCCGCTTTCTGTAACAGATCCATGTGTGGGCAGAGAGATGCCTTCAAGGTTTAGATAGCTCTCAGATCTGTCCTGGGTTTCCTTCCCCTGGACCCTCTCAGGTCTTCCATGTGTGTGCACAGTTTCCCTGTCTTCCAAGGATGTGTATAGAGCTCAACTTTTCAATGGCTGTCCAATTTTCAAGGTATTCTTCTTAAATTTTTGGTGGGTCTGCTTCATTGCAATGAGGACTAACACCTAAGGCTAGCAGAATGAGAGTTCCCCACCCCCCCACTTAGTTGTTTATTTTACTGATACCACCAGCCATGGATTTTTACTTCCACTTCAAATCAAAGTAGCTATCCCAGCAGCAAAGTTACTTGTTTTCATGCCCAGTGCTTCCCTGCTAAACCTGTTACAGCTGATCTGGAGGTAGGAGGGATGGAAGAAGACCCAGGTGAGTAGCTTCAGACTCCCTCCATTTTTATCCAAAGTTTCAACAGCTCTTCATGAATTAACACTTCTCAATTTGCTCTTTGCCTTTGTTCACTCTTCAGAAGCCAGAAATACTTATATTGGGGAATTTTGTTTAGTTTTAAACTTGGTTTTATGGGACAGAAGGTTTGTCATCCTCTTCACTCTAGCCAGAAGTTCTACTTGTTTTCAATTATAATGTAGGTAAATTTACTAAATTTTCCTTTATCATTTATAATTTTGTGGTTTCTTAAAAAACAATTTTTCCCCTCCCTCCCCTAGGGGTTAGGTATAATCACCCATATCTCTTCTACAATTATACACTTTTCTAACTTAAGTTTTAATTTTCTTGGAATTGACTATCATGGATAGCATGGCCCTATATAGGTAGTAATTTTATATATTTTTTCCTTATGGAGGTGTTATTGTATATTTGCATATCTCTGGGCCAAATCATTATGGTATCTATTTTGCTAAAATCTTCAGAAGCCTGGATAACTGCTAAAATACATTCTCTGCCTTCTTCTCTTTTACTCAGCTATTTTTAGTTATGTGTTCTTACTTATAACTTCAGAAGCAATTTGTCAAAGCTGTAATAAATGTTGTTGGACTTTTTAATGTAACTTCCTTTCTTTATAGATTTATCCTGGGAAAATTTATATTTTCATAATAACATGTGTTGTTTTAAATTTTGATATCAATTTCATAGAGTTCTTTCTATCTAGCTGGTAGTCTCTATAGGAAGATGCCAGTAATGATGGTCACAAACTCTTAATAACAACGTCACTGTATGGCATTTTGGCTGACATATTTTTAAAAATTTATTTCTGTATTTTTAAGTTTGTTTTTAACCTTATTTTTACAATGAATAGGGTTGATTTTTACAAGAAAAAAGTTATTATTTTTTAAATATGTTAAGAAGCAAGTTGCATAGGAGGTAGATTAAACGAAGACCACAGACTTTGATGGGGGATAGAATGTGCACATGTGGTCAAGTCTCTTGCAATGTGAAAGTGTTTCCAGGCCAACTGGATAGGTATTTGAGGTCCTGATAAATCAGAATTTTTCTAAATAAAAATAATTGGATTCAAATGTTGATTTCTCCCACTCACTATTTTTTCCTTTATTCTTTTGGTGTTCAATTTCCTAGTAACATGAGGCCAATAAACCCCAACCCTAAAATTTTTGTCTGTTTTAATGAGATAAAATAATGTAAATTACAATCAGTTTGGTTTTACATTAAACCCCCAATTCCATGTCCTTGGAAGTCAGATTTCTCCCCACAATGTATGCTAATACCTTAATTTAAACTTGTGTGCATCTCCTGTGTTCTCTTCCTATTATATCGTCTCTGTTTTGTCCGCACATCAACTCAGACATGAAATTGCAATTATCTATGAATTTCCATGCAATTGAGTCATGATTAATTTAATAAACATTCTGGAAGCTCTCAGAGTTCATTGTCTTCTGCAATTTCTACAGAATCTCTGGTCTCTAAATTTTGCTCCAAACTCCCTACCACTGGGAACAACCCAAAAACTCCACAACATTTTGGTGCCAACCAAGCCAAAGCAACAAACAATAAAAGGCAAAATCAAACAACAAAATGAAAATCACCTTGGAAGATGGTTGTTATAAAATAGTGTATGTGTATGCTATTGGGTGTATGTAAAATCTAGTATGGCGAATGTCTAGATACTAGTTTGTTAAATAGTCACTTTCTTCTTCCTTGTTGAGAATTAATTTTAAGAATCCATCCCCACGTAGATGCTTCTTCAATAACTTTCAAGGGCTATGTCCTGGCCCCCTTTCCCTTTTCCTGCACCTTATTGTCATCCTGCTGGGGGCAGCCAGTGGCCACATCTCAGAGTCGCAGATGAATGAACACCTTTCTGGCCATTCCCTGTTTCTTGTCAACCATCTTCCTCAGTCTCAGCTAGCGATTCCAAGGACTGAAAAGTGAGAACAGAAGTCTGGGTTTACAGAACATAACTACATTCTTGGAGACATTATTCTGTGGTCTTTGCCTTGCCAGCCCATCTGTTCACCATTAGCCCCCATTCAAGTGAAGTCGTCATGTTTTGTTCATAAGGAACCACTGCGGGTGAAGCAAAGTTTTTTGGGCTTCGGCGTTCTAATGGGTTTGCTCACCACAGAGAATGTTCTTCAACATGTGTCAATGTTAACAGCCTCAGGTTCACTTAAAATCCCCTTTTGTGGGCTGACAGAGACCCAGGGCCCTGCATGCTCCCCTGGGCTTCTCTTTGACTACACTTCATGGCTGAACTCTGCAATCATCCACCTGACACCAAAGAGCGCCACCTCTTTCTGGGACAAATGAAATCAGAAAATTATTCTTGCTCCTGCTTCAAGTTGCAAAACACCTACTTTCAGTGAGTGTCCACTGCGTCCCCACTGCTATGAAATTATTGTTTACCATCTTTACCACAGATTTGCGAGATTGAGGATCATTTTTTATAGCTGAGGGAATGGACGCTTTGAGAATTTTAAAAAGCTTGCTCAGAAGTACACAGCTGGTAGATGACGGAGCTAAGACTGAACCAAAGAGAAGGTGGCTACTTGGGGAGGCATCCAACTCTCAGTGGCAGTTGATAGTGTTCTTGAGTGAACGTGGCTCCGTGTTCCCCGAACTTGCAAATGCAAAAGCTACTAACACAGACTTGGGAGAGGAGCCCAAGGCCTGAAATATATAGCCCCACGGGAGTGTCTGCTGGGGAGAGGGGAAAATTAATTTTCACTGTTTCACTAGTTAAGACTATCGCGTCCAAAAAGAAAAAAAAAAAAGAAAGAAAAGAAAAAGTCAAGCCAACAAATTAAAAAAACATATAATTTATTGATTGTACAAGGATTCTCTTTATTTACTATGAGGAGTGTTTTCAATAGAAAGAGAAGTATTTTTCCTGAACTTTTACTAGGTCATATATCCAGTAATTGTGTTAGAGGGAAGCTCCCGGGACCATCAGCATCACTGTCACTGCCAATCACTCCGTCTGGGAAAGACGGATCTACAGGAGCAGGTGAGCACATGGACACCGGCTTCCTTCCTGGGCACAGGGAGCCCTGCAGAGGGTCACCCTCACTACACCGCATTGAGGGTTAGCTCCAAGTACAAGTGGAGGTATCTTCACCAGGGGTCCCCAGCTTGCCTCTATCTGTGGATCCCCAGAGTGGAACTTTCTAGCATGTGGATGACCCAGGTGTGGAAAAAGTCCATGATATTTTGTTTGTTTGAAGCTATCTTGGTGATTCTAATGTGCAATTCCTGCAGAGCTGTTAGTAGTTTACAGTAAGGCCTGTCTGATCCCAAATGATCTCTCCTACAGGCTCTGCCTCAGGCTTCACAATGGCATTTCCTTCTTTCAAAGTGCAGACACCCCAGAAGGAACACAGTTAGGGGCCAGGACAGCTGATGTTTGTCTGAGTTCTGTTGCTAACCCAGTCGTGTGGTTTTAAAAGATTGCCTGAGCTCTCAGGGGAGAGTTTCCCCCCCTGTAAAATGGAACTATTCATCCCCTCTCTTCCTCCTTACAGCTAGGTATTAGAGAAGCCAATGGGATAATGGGCAGAAAGTGGGAGAAATGTAAAGCAGGGAGATTCTAGTTCAAAGGAAGGAAACTGTGGCGAATCCTTTCTGTGTCCTCAACTATCCCATAGGCTTGGACAAGTCACCCCCTCCTCAGATTTCTGTTTCTCCCCCTGAACAATGAAGGAGCTATACCAGATGAACCCTGACTCCTTCCAGCTCCTACATTCCATGGCTATAAGAGTCCCACCATCAAGGTCTACAGTTTCCTAGAAAATTCTCTGGAGGGACTGGGTCAGGGGAAATGGTAGTGGTGGCGTAGGGTGGGGTGAGAAGCAGAGAGTGGGGACACACCCTGAATGTCCTCTCAAAAGGGATGTGTCCTGTGTATTCACTCATTTCATCCCGAAACACCACAGGGAAGGAAGTAGTATGATTCTTACCCTAAAGAGGAGCAGACTGGGGCTCAGGGCCATGCCACTGTTGAAGGATGCTGAGAGACTCGAATCTGCATTGGTCTGCCTCTAAGTCCCCGGTGGTCCTCAACTGGGAGAACCTTGTCCCCCCAGAGAAACATGTTAATGCCTGGAGACATTTTTGGTTGTCATACATGGAGAGGTTGGATGCTACTGGAAAATAGTGGGTACTGGCCCGGAATGCTGCTCTATACTCCACAGTCCTACACAAGATAGTGTTCCTGCAGCCAAGGATTAGCAAGCCCCAAATGTCAATCCTGCCAAGACTGAGAAACCCTGGCCTGAAAGAAGGTCCTGGATGGTGGGGCTGCCCTAACTATGCTTTATCCTGGAGGAGAGCTGGGGCATTCCCCTTCCCCCTCCTGAGCTAGTCTGCATCAGCTGCCTGTAGGAAAGGTGCATTGTTTTCCAGTGCTATCTAAGGATATGGCCTCACTTGAGAAAAGCCAACAAAGAGATGCATCTGCCTGGAATTAACGACAGGAGGAGCTCTGTCTGAGCTCAGGCTGGTGTCCTGGAAGAGCCAGGGCCCTTTGTAGGGCCAGGCCCAGGGCAAGAGACCAGAGGGAGTGTGGAGAGGAACTGGGCTGCCTCCAGGCTGCCACACCCTTGGGACTAACTAAGTTGTCTTCACACCCTTCCTTGAGGCCTTGTTCCTGCTCATCTCCTTCTACCACTTCTCTGAGGGTAGCTCCCCGCACAAGCCAGTAACATGTGCAGTTGCCTCAGTGAGACCCTTATCTGTCCTCTTCTGATACATTTGGTTTTTGGCAGTGTGGCCTACTTCCAGCCCTCCACTGGGCCCTTAAAAGATTCCTTTTGTTGAACAAGGACATTCCAAAGCTGGGATTCCACCTCCAAGAAGACATCAATGGGAAATGCTTAGCAAGTCCCAGCTCATTCATTGAATTGGATCTCCAGACCCCTGGAGTGAAGGGCATGTGCTGCCTTCTATGTGCTTGTGTGGGAAAGTCAAGCCAGATACACTTCCATGTAATAGAAAAGAGAGGTAACCTAGTGCCTGGAGGGGGAAAGGACCTATAGACTTCTCATAGTTTCTAAAATACAGGTTGCTTGGCAAAGAGGTGACTATTTTCCTGCTCCCGTGACACAGGAAGCAACAGCAGGTAAAGCCAGGCCACAGAGTAACAGTATTACTTTGAATTGTAGAGGTTACAGGATCATTCCTGAGAATGGTAATTCAGATGGGTGGGAAAGGCCGTGGCATGGGTAGGGGGATGGGAGGTTTCACTAAGGCCTTTAACCAAACATCCACTGGGTGGGTGGGCACTGAGCCCAGATACATATGTCAGACATGGTCAGAAATCTTGGGGCCCAGAACAGAGATGACATCTCATCTCCCTGATGAGATGAATCTAGGAGGAGATCCAGACTCAGGACTCAAGGAGCCACATCAAACCCAAGTCTCACTTACATGGTAATGTTGGCATTTACACATCAGAATTTGTAAGTGTTCTGGGTTTAAAGGTGGGATTAGAAGACCAAGAACCCTAAGAATTAAGTAGGCATGTGGTAGGGTAAACATGTATTAAGGACCTAGTGCTCTGGGAAAATAGGATAGATACTTATTTTTCCATAAGGACACTGTGATGTGCTTATTCTTGTCCCATTGTAAAGATTTTAAATCTAAGGCTCAGAGATGTAACAATACAGTCTTAGAGCCCTCAGCTAGGAAGTGGAGAAGCAAAATTAACCTGTCAAGGACAGTTTCCCCAGGGTATGACTTTGGGTAAGAGTGAGGGATAGCCTGTGACCTTCCTAGTTCATCTGGGATGAGGGACTCTCATTGCTCCCACCAGGATAGCTTACACCAAAGTAGGATAATTTTTCACCCCATCTGTTAATCGCCATGCTCTGCTCTCTTAGGGTCAACCTCTTTACTTACACAGTCACAACTCATGCAATTAATACAGAGAATAGCAATTTCCAAAGAAAGTGATGGTGCAAAATGAAACCTTGCCTTGCTGATTGAGAAGGCCCTTGGGCTTTGAGGACCAGCAATGTGAATGTTCCTCAGAATGTGTGTCTTTCTAGGAATCTATTTCATCCATGTCATCTAACTTATTGACACACAATTGTTCATAGTAGTCTCTCGTCGTCTTTATTTTCATAAGTTCAGTAATAATGCATCTTTTTAGTCTGATTTTAATAACTGAATCTTTATTTCTTGGCCAGCTTAGCTTAAAAAACTGCGAATTCTCTTGATTTTCTTCCAAAGAACTTTTTTTGATCTTACTGATTTTCTTTATTAATTTTTTATTCTCTATTTCATTTATTTCTGCTCTAATCTTTTTAAGTCCCTTCTTTTTGCTTGCTTTGGGCTTACATTGCTTTTATTTTTCTAATTTCTTAAGGTAGAAAATCAGGTTATTGATTTGGGATCTTTTTCCTTGATTTTAAGTCTTAGACATATCTGCTGTGCCCAGCAAACTACAGTGAAGGCCAATAAAAGTCAGTTTGCAGAGACGCAAAGGAATATCCTTGAGCTATAATGGAATCCATGTTGATTACGAAGGTATAACACATCTTACATACATTAGGATGTCTTAACAGAAGTCCTTTCCTGTGAAAGAATCTTGGAAGGGAATTTGTCTCCAGCTTGCCTCAGGAGCAGGTCAGTAGCTCCTCCTGAAGCTGAGGTAGGAGGGAATGCTGTATGAAACAGGGTAACTATGACTGGAATATCATAGCCCAACATCCACCATACCTTTATACGCTCACACAAACGCACCTTTTTCATACAGATAACCACAACTTGATGATTCCTGGAATAGTCTTAGCACCCCTGAGAGGAAAGTATACCAGACAGAGCAGGATGGGGAGAACTACTATAACTTAAGGAATGGGGGATTTTTGAGTGTCCCAGAAAATAACAAACAGAGGAGTCATAGTTTTCTCTCTCCCCCAGGCAGGAGCTGCTTGGTACCAGGAAGAATGGTGGCTGAGAACTGAGGAATCAGGAGGAGCACAGCCACACCCAGACAGAGAGGGAACTTGGTCATGAGCTTATTGGAAACATCTTCCAGACACTCCCAGAAACATTGGTGGTGGGAGCCGGGGGCCAGTAAAGAAGGAGCAATCCACATCTGTGGCTTGGTTGATGAATTATGTGAACCGATAGTGTTCGCAGGACCTCACTGGGATCCAGGTCAGTGGGACCTTTACAAATTCTGTTGTTAAACTGGTTTTCTTAAAGCAGGATGGAGCCCCATTGTGCCATAAAGACAAGAGTTTGTGAACCATGCCCACCCACACAAACACCACTTAAACTCTGTCCCCTGTTTCCAAGACTAAATAAAAAACATGAGTCCTGACTCCTTAATTGCTTCAGATTCATTCTTCTTGGCCATGGCACAAATCATAATGCTGAGACTGTGGCCACACCAGACCTTCCTGACATGGCAGGCATTCAGCACTTAGTCACTGTTTGTGACTCCACAACCCCCTCAGACTCCCCAGGGACTCTTCCTTGGAAATCAGTCAGTAGAAGCATGGCTGATTCCACAGCACTGGGGACTCTGGGACTAAGAAATTAGGACAGTTAGGGAAGGCCTGCATAACAGAGAGGTTTCATCCTGTTTGCTAACTTCACTCAACTGCTGATGGATGACTGCATTGAGGAGGACCCCTACTGCCCAGAAAGAAAAAGAAAATGTGACTGTTTAGTGACAACAGCCTCAGACATAAGAGAGTAAAAGTAGCATCTGTCCTACTTATCTGCTCTGCTTATTTAAAACAAACTTCTTATGTTCCCATCTGGAGATTAGGGAGTTTAGAAGATATGCCCAAATCACACAGTTGGTGGCAGACCCAGGGAAGCTCAACTCCAAGATTTGAATCTCTTCCAGTAATGCCCACAGAATCCTTGGAGTAGGTCAGGACCTCTCAGAGCCTGGTGAGACTCAACCCCAAATAGCCACTGGCAGGTGGAGCCCACAGGACATGCAGACAGTATGCATGAACTACATTAGGTCAAAGCAACCAAAGTGGGCCTTCCCAGGAAAAATGGGTTGTTGTCTGAGACTGCACCTCACAAATTTTCTTTATGTCTTCCAGTTTGATAAATCTCCCCTGTGATTCTCTAGCTGTTAAAAGCTACCAGCTTCAACTGTCACTCCCTTATTGACTTAACTATAGTTAAGATATAGATATAGAATATCAACAACTTCTTTTGACTTTAATAGCTTTCATATCCAGCCATCAGCTTGGACGTTTTCAGAGCACGCTGATAAAAAAGAAATATGAAGAAGAGGGGAAAGATGAAAGGGAAGGAGAAGGAAGGTTGAGGAAGAAACAATGGTGGTGATGACAATGACAGTGAGATTAATAGTTTCTGTTCATTATGCCCAGTCATTGAAATAGTCAGTTTTCTCACCTATAAAATGATTAAAGGGATAATATTACCCCTCACTGAATTGTTGTAAAGACTAAATAAGATAATGCCCATAGAGCTCAAGCACCCATGATGGACATAGATTAAGCTCTCGAAAATATTAGCTATCTATCATTATAAATGTTATTACTAATATTCTGTATAAGATGATCACTATGGCAATGCCATTATGGTGTGACATGGCCCCTATGACACCCAGATTTCTTCCTTTTTACAAGATTTACTTAATTATTTAATTAATTAATTAATTATTTATTTTATTTGAAAGAGAGAAAGTGAGTGGATGAGCAAGGGGAGGGACAGAGGGAGAGGGAGAGGAAATCTCAAGCAGACTCCCTGCTGAGTGAAGAGCCTGACATGGGGCTCAGTCCCCAGACCCTGAAATTACAACCTGAGCTGAAATCAAGAGTCAGACGCTTAAATGACTGAGACACCGACGTGCCCCTTGACACCCACATTTCCATGCTGTGCTCAGTAGCCCTATCTTTAGAGCTGAAGGAATTAACCACAAGCCCAATTCTGGGATATGGAGGATGGGACAAGAATATGAACATGGATCATTTTGTTCATTTTACAGATCAAGAAGATGAGGCACTGACTGGTGAGATAAGCAAGATGTGAAACGATAGAGAGTGCTTCCCCATGCCACCCGAGAGGCCACTCTTGCCAAGACTGTGGTGAAGACTTGTATGTTTGTAAGCCCTGACCCTGAGGGAACCCGGACCCAGATGAGGTGTCCCCTCACCTCAGATGATAAAGCTGGGAACATCCTCTGTCTCTCTGAATCCAACCCTACTTGGTGGAAACCCCCTCTGTTTCCCAGCCAGTTTCCCTCTCCTCCATCTAAATCCTGCTTCCTGGTCAGATGGTCTGAGGAGTTGTGTGAGAGAGGAAGCCTTGCTTCTGGGACAGAGTGAGAGGACATGAAGGCATGAGGAAGGTCTCCTGGGAGGGAGTTTTGGGAAGTCACTGGGGCTCAGAGAGATGGACTGTGCATTGCAACAAAGGCCCCCAAAGGAAAGGGAGCCTTCAAGGCAAGCAGTACCTTCTATCGTTTCATCTTCTGAGATTCCACGTATAAGGGCATGACCCACAGAGTGGACGGAAATCAATGCGGATGGGAATATTAGCAATGGCAGCAGAGAGTAAAAGTATGAGAGGAGCTCCGAGTCCCCTGGGAAAGAGGTCAGGATCCTTTGTCTCTTCCCCAGGTCTGTTATTTTTGCTATTTCTGTCTATTATTGTTGCTGAATACTAAACCACTTGCAACAAAAATGAGTACAGAGGTATTTTCAGCAAAGGAATAAAAAGATAATTCAGGACCCTCTGACACACACACATGTGTGTGCAGACACTCTCACAGCTCCCATCCAGACATACTTTCCCAGCCTGTGATTTAGTAGACCAGACTCTGTAACTGAGACAATGACCCTGATTCTAGAATGGAGACTACTCAGGATGAAGGAAGTTATTTATTATCTCTTTTCTATTTTGTCTCCTGGTATTTCACTGTGTTCCTGTTTTGTTTTGGTACCAACCAAAGTTGTGACAATAGCTGCTTTGACAGGCTAGCTTCCAGCCCCAGGTGACACAGCTGACATGTGACACTGCCAGGACTGAGGCATGGATCTGGAGGAGCCCCTGTCCTCAGGACTGAAGTCAGCTAGAGCATTCGCTGAGTTGGATCTCAGGGCAATCTGAGTGACAAGTTGCAAGTGGGTCCATCCAAGGAGAAGAACTCATCAATGGAGGAAGAAAATCAATTTAAGCCAAAATGGGACACTTAGAGCCCAAAAGAGAATGACTTTTTGTTCTCTGGTAAGAACTGACATTGTACGTGGCAAGGGCTGTCCTGTGGCTCATAATAGGACCCTTTTATTCTCTTTACACCTGGGGAAATCAAACCCCACCTCCACCGGTTTGTCTCAAGTTGGTCTGACCCTTTCAGGGAATCCAAGCCACCAGATCAACTTCTACCCAACCTCCTCATTGTTCCAATGCTCCCCAGCTACCCTGTATCAGTGATACATAGTGGGCAAGCAGATGGAGACACACTTTTAAAGAAGACAAAGCAGATGAGGAAACCAAAGTGCAAGGAAAACCAAGAAAGTTGTGGGTCTTTCTGCCAGGTAGACAAGGGCTAAAGTCCTCTCTGAAAGGAAAAGGAGGACACTGACTTTTTATTGGCAAGTTATTATGTGTCCAGTGTTTCCATTAGTTATCTACTGAAGTCACTCAGCAAGCAGGCTTCCCTGGAGAAGGCATTCCAAAGAAGGGGAAAGCCTACCAAAGTTAGAAGGCACAAAGGGAGACTTACGAATCATCCCAACTGACTGAAATCGGTGAAGATGGGACCAGACGTGTAGTAAGAGTTTTATTGTCCAAACCGAGAATGGGGTAATCTTCCACGACATCCTCATCTCAGCACCCCTGCACCCGGCTGCCTGGGAGCCTTTGCCTGTCCATGTGTCCCCATCACTAGTCCTGCGCAGTTCTGGTCCAGGGACCCCCTGGGCCAAGGCTTGGGCTCTGGGAACCCTCACTTAAGATTCTCTTTCTAATCTTCAGCCTTGCCACTAAACTCTGACAGACCATGAGCCCAAAGCAAGTTTGAGAAGTGTTTATCCTGAGGTTGAGGAGCCATGCTCCCCTTGTAGCTCTCACTTCTTCTTCGTCCTAACAGAGAGATTGTGTTTTTATAGCCTGGTGGGTATTTATGGCACCTCTGGGAGTTGATTAGGCTCAGCTGGTTCGGTTTTACCTTTCAAAAGATCCACGGAGCCTTTTGTGTGATGTTTTTGGTAATCCTTCAATCAGGAGACAAAGCAAACTGGAGAAAAAAATGGGGTCCTGGAAAAAATCAAAGGATGTTCTCCAGGGCTGTGAAATGCCTTTCGTGATTCAGGGCACCCTGGGGGCTGCGTCTTTATGGCGTCTCACTTCCACAGAGTGAGGAAGGGGCTATGGGAGGATGAAGGACTTGACTTGTACCCAAGTCCATAAAAAAGGCTGAAGGAAAGAATAGCTTACACTAGAAACGCACAGATCTGGCCGCCCAGCTCTTCACTAGAGAGCTTGGAAAGTTCTCTGCAATGTGTCTGCAGTGAAGACTGGCTCTCCACACCCCTGATTTATCAGGGGGGATTGGTAGGACTAGTGTCTGACCTAGGAAAACTCATCTTCTGCAGAGTGAGGTGCTGTAGACACACAGTGCAGGACATTTCAAGGATTACTAAGTCATATAATAATAATAATAGTGTAGGTAATTGCAGTAATAAATGTAAGTAATTATTACTTACTCTGTTCCTGGCACTCTGATAAAGCCCTTTCTTTGTGACTTTTTGTAATCCTCACAACAATATTACGATGTAGGTTAACATTATGTTCGTTGGATGGGCAAGAAAATGGAGACTCTAAGAATTTCAGTAGCTTGTTCAAGAGCATCTGTTTTTCTTTTTTCTTTTCTTTAATTCTTTTTTTTTTTTTTTTTTTTTTTTTTTGCAACTAACCAAGCCAGGACTGGAAGTGAAGCCACACAATTTCAGAACAGGAGGCCCTGAGCACCACGCGGTATTGCAGCTAATGGATACCGCTAATTAGTAAACTAGGCAAAGCCATTTGTTAACTATAAAGCTCTCACCCGGCCGGGATGTGGGCACTGGTGCCACAATGTGTGTCGACGTCCGTGTGTCACGAGCACGCTGAACATGCTCATGCACCCTGCACCCTGCCCATGGCTAAGCGCTCCCTGGAAAGTTGCTCTCGCCCCAGGCCTCTGGCCTCAGAGGTGTGCTCAGCAGCACTCCCTTGAGACCATCCAAGTCATTGCGTGTCGATACTTTATGTCTTGTTATCGCTGAACAGTAAGTATTCCATGGTGTGGACATAGTCTGCTTAACCTGGCACCCTCGCGAAGGACATGTGGGTTGTTTCATTTTGGTTATCGCAAATAAAGCTGCTATAAACACTTGTGTACAGGTTCTCGGGTGACTGTAGACCTCATTTCTTTGAATAAAGAGTGTAATTGCTGGATCTTATGATAGTTACATGGTTACTCTTAAGAAACTGCCAAACTGTTCTCCAGAGTGACTCGACCACTTTAGGATCCCACCAGAAAGGCATGCACAGTCCAGCCCCTCTCATCCTCGCTCACACGTGGCCTCGTCGGTTTCAGTCATTCTGACAGGTATGTATCAGTATCGCATTAGGGTTTCATTGGCATTTCTTTAACGGCTAATGACACTGAGCATAATCTCATGGATTATTTGCCATCTGTACATACTCTTCGGTGAAATATCTGTCCAACTCTTTTGCCCGTTTTCTAAATAGATTTTTTTTTTTTACTGTTGAATTCTGAGATTTCTTTATGTATTCTAGAAACTAGTTGTTGGTCAGATCTATTATTGGCATATTTTCTTCCAGTCTGCCTCTCGCCTTTTCATCTTTTTCACAGCGTCTTTCACTGAGAAAATTTAAAATTTTTGATGAAATCCAGTTTATTAATTTTTCCTTTTATGGGTCAAGGTTTTACTGTTGGTCTGAAAGCTCTTCACCTGGCCTTCAACTTAGAAGATTTTCTCCTAAGTTTTTTCTAAGTAGTTTCACCTCTTATATTTTAATCCACAATCCACTTTGAGTTAATTTATATAGAAGGTATGAAGCTTAGGGTGAGATTCCTTTATTTTTTCTTTTTGCTGACGGGTGTACAATTAGACCAGTACCAGTTATGGAAAAGGCTGTCTTTGTTCCACTGAATGGCTTTTACACCTTCATTAAAAATCACCGGGGCTAATTAGTATGGTCAATTCTGGATTCTCTATTCTGTCCCATTAATCTCTCTATGACTGAGCCATTACTACACTTTCCTGATTGCCAGGTTATTCTTGCACTAAAGTTCCTTTGCAAGAGGGCTGTAGTTATTACAGGGCCTGTGTCTTTCCATGTAAATTTTAGGATAAGTTTCTCTGTGTCTACAAAAATATTGTTGCTATTTTGTTAGGAATTATGTTAAATTTCTCTCAACTTAGGGTGGGGCTTTTATTTTTGCTGCATTTCTTTCCTGTTTCTGTCACCCATCCTTAAGAGACTTGCTGCTGGGGCGGTGTGGGCACATGGAAGAAACCCTGTTCTCCCTCTTGGGGATGCTGTTACTACTCCATTCTGTACTGGGAGTGGACAGGCCACAGCGACCCTAAATCTTAAAGACAGCAATGCTTGGCTGCAGCCTGCCCCCAGCACTTCCCTGGCCCCCAGCACCTTCCAGCACCACCCTGGACCCCAGCATCTCCCTGCCCCCCAGCACCTCCCTGGCCCAGCTGCGGGCTGCCTGGGGTGAGATGCATCTGAACTGGTATCACTGGCTCCGCCTTATCCAAGCCTCCTTTTGTCCCTTGCTTCCCTTGGCAAGAGTGCAGCTTCTACTTGTGAGTGTGCTGTGGAATGAACAAAGGCTCCTGCTTTGCATGGGTCACTAGAGCTTGGGCGATGAGCAAATGTGTGACCACCAAAAGGGACTGACATTGGAAGGGAGCGTCTCTCTTTTTCCTGCCATGAGGTCTGTTGCATGCCTGTGTGAGTCCATAGAACAAAATTAGTCTGGTAACCCTGGACTATGCCAAGATAATACATTAACTCCTAAAAGTCCCTGGCTTCACACAATGAAGATTCCTTTGTTGCTTCCAGAAAAATTGGGTGTGGACCTGGTGGCCTGCTCCATAGGCAGGAGCAGCACCATCCAGAAATCATGATCTTAAAGCCTGGGGAGAAGGGAAGAGAGAGCTGGAGGGCAGAGCTGAGACTTTGTACCTCAGCCCAGAAATGGTGCTGCTCACCCTTGCTCCTAGTTCATTGGCCAGACCTGGTCACATGGCCTCACTCCAACTTCAAGAATCAGGGAAACAGGGGCGCCTGGGTGGCTCAGTAGGTTAAGCCACTACCTTCAGCTCAGGTTGTGATCTCAGGGTCCTGGGATCGAGCCCCGCATCAGGCTCTTTGCTCAGTGGGGAGCCTGATTCTCTCTCTCTCTCTCTCTCTCTCTGCTTGCCTCTCTGCCTATTTGTGATCATTCTCTGTCAAATAAATAAATAAAAATCTTTAAAAAAAAGAATCAGGGAAACATAATCGCTATGAATGCTACATGTACAACTCTGGGAGTAGCATGAAGATTAAAAGTCCTTCCACCTAGAGGTAAAATAGTTTGATTTAAATTTTTTAAAGATTTTATTTATTTATTTGAGAAAGAGAAAGACAGCATGAGAGAGAGAGAGAGAGAGAGAGAGAGAGCACAGGCAGAGGGAGAGGCAGGCTCCCCGCCAAGCAAGGAGCCCGATGTGGGGCTTGATCCCAGGACCTTGAGACCATGACCTGAGCCAAAGGCAGATGCTTAATCCACTGAGCCACCCAGGCATCCCAAAAACTGAGTTTGATTTAAAAGAAATAAAGTAATCTAACAATTCCTATACATACACTTTTTAGTGATATCCTTGCCATACGTTTCGGACTAGACAGCTTTAAGCTGAGGCATATGAATGATGCAGCTTGAAAGTGTTTAAAGCGTGCATCAACAACACTTGCTTCTACGTGACATGCTAACACTATCGCATTGTCTCTTCTTAAAAACTTAAAAGAGGGAGCAGTGACCAAAAGGAGGATTAGCCCCCACACAAAGTCAGGTTTCAGGTACTGACTATCATCTGGGAGGTTGAAATACACATTCCAAGGCTGTGGGCTGCTGTCTGCTCTACTCCATTGCCAAGTGCAGTTGATGCGGGAGAAGCAGAATCAAAACTGCTGCACATTAAACCCAGTCGCTGGATTATGACACAGTCAATGAATAGTCCCACAGAAGCCTTAATGCGCTCACTTAAAGACATGTTTATGTCTTTAAAGAGCTGCCCGTAGTCACAGCAAACTCAGGCGACCATTTAGGCAATTTTTTTTTCATTGTCATCAGAGTTGCTTTTCCCTAATTTCCCTGGGATGTTTGTTTGTGCAAACAAGGAAAAGCAGAGAGGCAAAACGAAGCTGACTTACATGAGGCTTCTCTCAGCCAGAGCTCAGAGGATGACAGTCTGCCCGCCCCACTCAGGTGCTCTTTGCCTGGGCTGCTGGAGGCTTTCTACCCCAGAAAGCAGACATTCGTGAGCTGCATAAATATCATTTCTGGTATTTCCCAAGTATCACTTGTTTGGAGCATATCTGGTTTTCTTTTTCCTCCCTTTCGTTGAGCTTACTCTAATATTACTATTCCTCAGTATCCAACACCAGGTTTCCGGCTTTGGAACTTGTCATGTGGATAGTTGAGGCAGGAAGGAAATGGGGAACGTTTTCTTGGCACTCCTGCCTCTCGCTGCCACAACAACCATCCCACGAATGTGTTTACTTTCAAGGACAGCATTTGAGGAACCATACAGTGTGTGACTGAAATAAAAATGCATTTAATAATGAAGCATGGTTGAGTTTATTTGAAGGAAGTTGCTGTTTGCCTCACTCTGCTCGAACCTTCCAGGACTGAGGCCAGATCAGGAGGAATGACTCTCTGGGCATGCTACTTATTATTATTTTTTTAAAAGATTGTATTTATTTGAGAGAGAGAGAGAGAGGAAGAGAGAGAGGGAGAGAGCTCACACAAGGGCGTGCAAGTGCAGATTGGGGGAGGGCAAGGGGTGCTGACTGTGCACTGAGCCAGGAGCTGGCCCTGGGCTCCAGGTGGGGCTCCATCTCATGATATGACCCTGAGACCATAACCTGAGCCGAAATCAAAAATCAGATGCTTAACCAACTGAGCCACCCAGGAGACCCTCTCCAAGTGTGTTCTTAACTCACCGTGACAGATGTCTCTATCCTAGGCTGGCTCTAAAGTTGTTTGATGTCTTGGGCCCAGCTCTGAAGGCTAAGCAGTCACACCACAAGGAGATGGAGCTGGTGAACTTTTCATCCAGGTTTCAGTTGGCCCCAGCCACTGCCAACGTGTCAGGAGAGACTGAAACAGACAGGGGAGGGGTGTTCAAGCATGTGTGTGTGTGTGCACATGTGTATACATCCATGCATATGTATATATGTGCTTATATAGGGCTGTGTGTATGTTTGTGTGTTCGTGGGTATGTAGGTACCCAGACAGGTGTGTACATATATAAATTCGTGTGTGTGTGTACGTATATGTGTCTGTGTATATATAATGTGTATTTAACAGAAATCAAATGTTCACTTGGTGTATTTATTTATTTATTTTATATTTCAAGGCTAGAAAGAGCATGTTTTCAGTCTTGTGTGCAGAAGGATTCCATGCCTGGAGAACCCTGGGGCAAAGGAGTCTGATTGTGAAAGCATATAGGCCCCCTGTGGTCAGTTCCTTTTCACTCCTGAGGGCACCACCTTCCCCCAGTGAAATATAAACTCCCTGGAGCTCTTTCACATCCCTGGAGACTATGACTCCGTCACCATTCTGGGGAAGGACACTGCCCAGTGTGCTGGGAACAGGAAGAGCTTTTCAGAGATTTGGATGGCGTTACCAAGCTTACATTGATTCTGTTCTTCTACAACTAAAACATCAGAAGAAAAATGATACAAGTAGGTCTCGGGACATACTCTGTTTGGAGCTCAACCTAGGTCCCCCGGGTAGGATTTGAGTAATTACCCCCGACTGTAGGGTGAGGCAGCCCTGGAGGTAACTAGGAACTTCGGGGCGTGTGGGATGGAGGGGCTATTGAGTGCCAAGGCATACTTCCAATCTGAGGATTCTGGAGAAAATAAGAAGCCGTTTTCTTTGGATGAGAATGGCTTATCTTATTCTTTCAATTGCAAGGGTCCAGACCATTGGGGCCATTTGGCTTGGAAACAGAGACCCCGGTACTTCTAGGTTCAGCTGTGTGTGATGCCGCTCTGCAGAGCTCATTTCTTACTGGTCTTCATAAATCCCACTGCTGTCAGCTCAGGTTTTATTTGTGGGAGCTAACACAGGCAGTGGCCAGGAAGGAGCAGAGTGAGCCAAATTGTCCATCCGAATCTATTTAGCCTCAAATACTGAGAAGTAAAGCAACGGAGAGAGGGGGGAAGGCAGAGGAGATGCTCCGGTGGAAACCTGTGAAACATTGAGACCACTTGGCAGGAGAGCCTCAGATAAATCACCAGTGGTCTGCACCTCACAAGGAGACACTTCGGTCCCTGGATATCCTGGTGGGGGGTAAGATACAGGGTAGAGAAGCCAGTCGGTTCCCAGGGAACATGGGGATAGTGCAGGCACCCCAGGCATTTTCATACAAACCTCCATTCTCTGCACCACTCGAGTCAGCAATCTACAAATCTCTCACCTGTCAACTTGATCCCTGCACTGTAGTTACGGGGTGTGGTTGGGGGCACTCACACAAATGGCCCCACCAGGTTCCGTGGACCCAGGCAGATACCCCACGACCCTGCTGCGCGCCACGGTGACTCAAGGATCAGCCAGTTCACAAATCCCTCTCCCAGAGTGTAGCCCACGCTGCGGCATCCAGAAATGCACCAGCTCTGCGGGAGGTTAGATGACTCCCCTGTTGGGAGAACAGAGAATCTACAACCTTGCACTTATTATGGAGACAGTAATAGTAGTAATACTAGCTAATAGTTTTTGAATTCTATATGCTCATTTCTGTGTCACTGAATATAAGTTGCTTCATTAAATATTTTTTAAAAGTGTGGTTTTCGGGTGCCTGGGTGGCTCAGTGGGTTAAGCCGCTGCCTTCGGCTCAAGTCATGATCTCAGGGTCCTGGGATCGAGTCCCTCATCGGGCTCTCTGCTCAGCAGGGAGCCTGCTTCCCTCTCTCTCTCTGCCTGCCTCTCTGTCTACTGTGATCTCTCTCTGTCAAGTAAATAAATAAAATCTTAAAAAAAAAAGTGTGGTTTTCTAGAACCACCTCTAAGTGCTAAACAGATTGGGAGGTCTTCTCTCCAGCGTGTAGCAGAGGTTGACCCTGTATTTGAGTTGTTTAATAGGGAAGAGAACACTAGGTCATTGCTTTCCAATGAAAAACAGTGGAAACCATAAATGGAATTCTAAATTTACTAGTCACCATATTAAAAAAAGAAAAATACACAAACAAAATTAATTTTAATAGCAGCCCAATACTTAAAATACTATCATGTAAACATGTAATTAACATAGAACTATCGACATATTTTACATTCTTTTTATGTACTGTATTTTATGCTTACACTCATCTCAATTTAGACTCATCACATTTCAAGAACTGTGTAGTCACCTTTGGCTGCTGGCTACCATATGCTCCAGGTTGAGCTTCTCTGAGCTCTAATTCCATAACAAACCCCTAGCTCTCTAGACTTCATTGGCACCAGGATGAAAATCTGTAAGAAGTTATATGAAAAGTTTTTATTCCCTTAGTGACAACAATAGTAACAAAACCAACAGCACTTTTTAGAGTATATATTACTGTAGATACTCTACTAAGAGCTTTACATGACAGATTGCAATGCATCTCGACTAAACCTTGGGAGACATATGCTGTTATTATATTCTTTAGAGTTGAGCAAGTTCAAGGTTAGCGTAGTTCCATAGATTACTCAAGGCTATACAGTTAGCACATGGCAAGCTAGCTGTGAGTCTAGGTAGGCCACCTGGTTCCAAACCTCTACAAAAAAAGACAAAAGAAGGTAGCCTTGGGGGTATTCCTCAGGTCTTCATGGTGTCACATTGGATTTAGGCAAGCAGACTATGCCAGGTGGAGAAGAAACACATGCACTGAAGAGATGAGGAAGGATTCCAATGACATAAGATGAGGACAAGCGATAGGATTGAGACTATTAAATTCCCTGTCCCTCCTCACTGGAGATATTTCTTGTCTAGCAAGCCTCAAAGTTCTGAGCTAAATTATTAAGCAAAGCTTTCCTGTTGTTGACAGTGCATTTGCGTTCTTATAGGTGACTTGAGAATCTTGAAGAATCAGATATGAGTCTGTAAGGACAGCATCAGCATGTGGGTGTGGGGTGAGAGAAAGTTAACTTTGGGCATCTGGGTGAAATGTAATGCTTTGGATATTCATTTATACAAGGGCAAGTTCTCTGTGGAAAGCCAAAGGGGAAAAGGCCCTACCACCCTAATTTTTAAAGGTCTCAGAGCTATAATAAATATGTGAGTTCAACCCCTCACTTATTATTTTAATCTTCACAACTAAATCCCCCCTAAATATGTCAAGCATAGGGGAGTAAGAGTGATAAACTATCACAGCATGAATTTTGAAGTCAGGAAGACCCCAGTCTAGTATTGTATAATTTACTAATTTCCCTCTCTAAACCTGTTTATTCGCTCATAAAATGTGGGCAGAGCATAGTTCACTGAGGTGTTCTGAGTTTTAAAGGAGAAACTACAATAGTGTACGGATCGGGGTCCTTGAGTGGCATAGATGGTTAAACCTCAACTCTTGATCTCCGCTTAAGTCATGATCTCAGGGTGGTGAGTGCAAGCCTGTTTCAGGCTCCATGTTCAACAGGGAACCTGCTTGGGATTCTCCCTCTCCCTCTGCCTTTGCCCCTCCCCGACTTGCTCTATCTGTCTCTCCCTGTCTCTCTCTGGAAAAAAAAAAAAAAGTGTATGGATCATAGAAGATATCTAAAATGTCCAGTGACAGAGAACTCTCTGCCCTCTGAAAGAACATCTTTTATTTCTGGATATGGTATTAGTCTCCTGTTGCTGCTATAACAAATTACCATAAATTTAGCGGCTTAGTTGGTAGAAATTTATCTTACAGTTCTGTGAATCAGAAATCTGTATAGTCTCACCAAACTACCATCAAGGTATTGGCAGGCTGTGTTTCTTTCTGGAGGGAGAATCCCTTTCCTGCTTATTCAGATCATTGAACCAGCTCAGTTCTTTACAGTTGCAGCACTGAGGTCCCTGTTTCTTGCTGGCTATGAGCTAAGAGGCATCCCCAACTTCTAGATGTCACTGGAATCCTCGGTTTTATGGCCCCTTTCCTCCATCTTCAAAGCCAACAATGTTGGTGGATGTTCTATCTCTCTGACTCACTTTTCTGCCTCTCTTTTCTGCTTTTAAGGACTCATCTAATTAGATTGAGCTCAACAAGATAACAAAGAATTATCTTCCCACCCCATGGTCCATAATCTTAATCACATCTTCATGTTTGCCTTTCAAGGTAACATCTCCAGTTTCCAGGGGTTAGGTGTGGACATCCTTGGGAGGGACACTATTCTGCTTCCCTTGGATACCTCTTGGAGAGTTTCCTCTACTGATATTATTTGTCATTCCTTTTGTTGCAAAGCAATGTTTTACTTATTTAAAGTTTTTATTTGAATTCCAGTTAGTTAACATACAGTGTAATATTGGTTTCAGGTGTGCAATTTAGTGATTCAACACTTCGTACAACACCCGGTGCTCATCACAAGTGCTCTTCTTAATTACCAGGACCCATTTCACCCATCCCTTTGCCCACTTCTGCTCTGGAAACTATCAGTTTGCTCTCTATACTTAAAAGTCTGTTTCTTTGAGGCGCCAGGGTGGCTCATTTGTTAAGCATCTGCCTTCAGCTCAGGTCATGATCCCAGGGTCCTGGGATAGAGCCCTGCATTGGGCTCCCTGCTCAGTGGGAAGCCTGCTTCTCCCTCTCTCTCTGCAACTCCCCCTGCTTGTGTTCACTCTCTTGCTGTGTCTCTCTCTGTCAAATAAATAAATAAAAATCTCTAAAAAAAAAAGTCTGTTTGTTTGCCTCTCTCTCTCTCTTTTTTCCCTTTGCTCATTTGTTTTGTTTCTTAAATTCCATATATGAATGAAATCATATGGTGTTTGTCTTTCTCTGACTGAACTCACTTCACTTAGGATAATACTCTCTAGCTCCATCCAAGTCATTACAAATGGCAAGATTTCATTATTTTTTATAGATAAGCAATATTCCACTGGACATATATGCCACATCTTCTCTAACCATTCATCAATCTAGGGACACTTCGGTTAAATGAAAAACTTGTGCACAGCAAAGGAAACAATCAACAAAACTAAAGATAACCTACTGAATGGGAGAAGATATTTGTAAGTGACATATCAGATAAGGCGCCAGTATCCAAAATGTATAAAGAACATATTAAACTCAATAACCCCAAAATGAATACTTTAATTAAAAAGTGGGCAGAGGACATAAATAGACATTTTTCAAAGAAGACATCCAGATGGCCAACAGACACATGAAAAGATGTTCAACATTATGCACCATCAGGGAGATGAAAACCAAAACTACAAAGAAATACCACCTCATACCAGTCAGAATCACCAAAATCAACAACACAGGAAACAACAAGTGTTGGCGAGGATATGGAGAAAGGGGAATGCTCTTGCACTACTAGTGGGAATGCAAGCTGGTACGGCCACTCTGGAAAACAGTGTGGAGGTTCTTCAAAAAGTTAAAAATAGAACTACCCTATGATCCAGCAATTGCATTATTAGGTATATACCCAAGAATGCAAAAATACTATTTCAAAGGGGATACATATGCCCCTAATGTTTATAGCAGCATTATTAACAATAGCCAAATTGTGCAGATGTTGTTCTAAAAGCAAGAGTGTGTCCAAAACAGCCTATTTTACATCCTATTCATTCTTCCCTGTACTTGCAATGTCCCTCTTTTTTTTAAGATTTTATTTATTTATTTGATAGACAGAGGTTACAAGTAGGTGGAGAGGCAGACAGAGAGAGGGGAGGAAGCAGGCTCCCCACTGAGCAGAAAGCCTGATGCAGGGCTTGATCCCAGGACCCTAAGATCATGACCTGAGATGAAGGCAGAGGCCTTCATCTAACCCACTAAGCCACCCAGGCACCCCCAATGTCCCTCTTAAAGTAATACATTTTATTTTCAGGAACGAGCTATGTAATGGTAGTATTGGTGCTGATCTCTACTGTTTACTGTGATTTTTATTGTGATTCTTATTATGTGTCAAGCACAGTGCCAAGTATCATGTATGTTTATATGTATATACATAATCTAATTCAATCCTCATGATATCCCCATGAGGTAAGGTCTAACTGTCCTTTAACAGATGAGGGAACATCTTATTTACCAAATGGTAGCTATTGTTAACACATAAGATGAAGCCTTAGCGTGTAAGTTATTTTTAATCATAGTAAACTCTAAACAGCATTATTGATTCACAGTTCTTTTTCACTGTATAAAACAATAATATTCACATAAAGTCTTCAAATCTTCTAATAAATAGATAGATTTCTCAAGGTTGTATCAGCCTGCACTCTTATCTGATAAATATCCAAGATATTAGTCTCTTTCTTGGTCAAGGTTCCAACTCATTCTTCCCGATTCCCTTCTTGGGCCTCCCCCTCATCTTGAGATCTCCTATTTTGGCTTCCTCTCTGGGCTGCCTCTTGATGCAGTCACCAGGGCACATGCTCTTGACTCCAGCACTACACTGGCCTCTCTTCTCCTATAACAGGTAATAATCATTAGCTTGTGTTTGAAAATCACTTGAACCCTCTGCTTAAATGATGTTGGTCTTTCCTTCAAACATAATACAATAACACATCCCAGGGTCTGCCTGCCATTTCATTTTATATCTTAGTGAGAGCTTTTTTTGGCTTGTGAAGACCTTGGCTTATAGCTCAAGTATTGGACTTTTTTTTTTTTTAGCTCAATTTAAATAATGTTTTTCTACCACTTGGGACAGCATAATTCAAAGGAGAGATGTGCTGGAGAAATGAATTTGGGTATTGCAGTATGAAAGTAGCTGACATATATCAAAAACTGTTCCAAATCCAAGGACAATTGGAAAATGCTGAAGCCATTGGAGCAAAAACCTCCACGTCTTCCACAGGCCCAGGAGGTCAAGTGAAGGGTGTCTGGAGGTCAAGTCCAGAGCCTGTTTACTCATTTCTCTTTTCCCTGAGGCTTTCCCCAGACACCTCATCTATTACAGACTCAACTCTTCAGGCCAGAAATCACAGTCCCATGTCCTCCTTAACAAAGGGCTGAGTCAATAGCTGCCAGACTCAGTTCTTGGGCTGGAAGTGTTCTCATGTGAAAGCCTTGGGTGGCAGATGGGATGAGGAAAGGATATGCAAGTGGTTTCATGAGACTTTTCTGAGATATTTGTGTGGTGCCTAAGATACTACAGATGTCGAACAGTTCAGCTTTAACTATCATAATAACACTTAAAAAAAATAGAAAAGGTTTGGTTTAAGCCATCCTGTGTATGGCCACACTGACCTCCAGACTTGGAGGTCACTTAATTACTGTGTATGTGGATCTGACCTCTCATCCTGGACATCTGAGAACCCCCACATTGCATTGGGCAGAGTCATTTTCATTTAATTATTTTTTTAGTCACACCTACAGATGGCTTCAACCGTGGTAATTTGGGGATAATGATAATGTTCAGGGTTTGAGGAGAGATGCTGTGTTAGGAGTGAGATGGAAGATTAGCTCTTTCTCATGTTAAGGCTAAGTTTTTCAACAGAGTAAGTGAGGAGCTGAAGTCGCCTTCTTCAAGAAGAAAAGAGATCTGTCCCAGGAAACAACTCACAGGAAGTCCACTAGTGTTGGGGGAAGGATATACGGAACCAGAGCGGATGAGATTCTGTTGGCCAACCCAACCAGAGCAGAGAAAGTCTGCTGATCATCAGGGAACAGTCTGGGCCCAAGGATGTCACAATCACACTTACCACTGCCTGGTGGAAAGCCTGGGAAAGAACAGGGAGTCCTGAAGCACCAAGCCAATGAAAGCCAGCATCTCATCCTGGATAGGAATATTCTCTGGCTCACCCCAGGCTATGTTGGCCAGTTTGCCTTTGAATTTATCTGCCCAGAACTTGTGGACTTTTTCTCCTAACAGCTAAATATAAAAATCTATTCCTGATTTTAATATGGACAATCAAATGAGGAGAAGTTAAAAGGATGCAGAGTGAGTGTCAACCCTGTGTGTCTCTGTTTTCTTCCACTATGGCCACCCCTGGCACCTCAGTGGTTCTCAGTGAACTGTTTTCCCACCATTAGTTGTAACCTGGCTGATTTCGTTTCCTGGTGTGTTTCCAGCTTGGGCCAGGCCTGGCACATGGTGAGTGCTTAGAAAATATTTATGAGAAAATTTGAGGGTTTCATGTGAATATCATTGTTTTATAGTTAGGAAGACAACTACGAATTGATGGTGCTATCTAAAATTTTCTATTATTAAAAATAACTTACATTCTAAGGTTTCATTGGCATATAAATAATAACTACCATTTAGTAAAAATGTAAGATGTGCTATAAATTTATACATACATCTCCAAACTTCCCGATGATTCAGCAAGGTATGCTTTATTACCTCTATTTTATGAATGAAGAGCTAGTAGCTCAGGGAATTAAGAAGAATTACTGTGGGCCATAAAAAGGTGAGGTTGGATCTAGAAACCTGGTCTATCTGACTCTACATGTGGTCACTCTTCCATTCTATAGATGCTATGCCACCAGATGTGTGGGAACTCTCCAGTCAAGTCCTGAGCATGAGTTGGTAAATTAGAATGAGTTCGCCAGTACACTTAGGCTTCCAATTCAGGAAACAAATTCACTGTAGTCAAGCTCAGATGAGACTGACTTCTCAAGAAAACAGTTTCCTAATTTGTGGAGGTGAATATTTGTTAATAGAGGACCTAAAATGCAAACGTAAATGTGAAAGACTTGAGGAATATTCCACCGTAGTCTTAGTGAGGCCCAATCGTTTCCATATCAAATAAGCAGGTATATGCCTAGTGAATGAATCTTTTTATTGAGTGGCTGTTTCCCTTGACAACTGTGGACATTTTAAGACATGGCTACAAATTATTTAAAAATGGCCCCCATCAAGAGGTCATGACCTTTGCCCTGTATCCTTTAATTTGTTTGATCTTGTGACTGCTTCAGGGAACAGAAATTGGAAGAACCACACTGAGTACCTTTTGCGGCTAGGGCATTAGTGGAACATTTGGTCTTCGTAGCCCTAAAGAGACCTGTAAGGAGTGTGACTACCCTTAAATCTTACACTGGGAGGAACCCCCATCTCATGAAGAGGCCACCTGAGGCACTCTGATTAATAGTCCCAGCGTAGTCCAGCTTTCAACTTATCCTGGCCCAGGAAGCAGACTTCTCAGTGAAGAAGCTTCTAGATATTACAGGGTTCAACTATTCAAGTCACCTCTTTTTTTTTTAATATTTTTTTAAAATATTTTTTTAAATATATATTTTTTAATTTATTTGAGAGACAGAAAAGTGGAGGGAGGGGGAAAGAGAATGGGGAGGGACAAGAAGATTCTGCACAGAGTGCAGAGCTAACTTGGGGCTCAATCTCATGACCCTAGATCATGACCTTAGCTGAAACCAAGTTAGTCACTAAACTGACTCGAGCTACCCAGGCACCCCTAAAATCACTTCTAGCTTTGTGAATGCATTTGAATGCATTCCATTTGAAGCCCTAGGCATTGTGGTGCAGAGACACAAGTCATTTTCACTATGACCTGCCTTCATCTCTCCTTCACAGAAGCTATGAGCCTAACTAGTTAATCACTGTTTATGCCTATAAGTTTGAAGTAGCTTATCCTTTCACATGATTATTAAAAGACATGAACAGAATGTTTCATGTTAGTGAACAAAAGTCTTTTGTTGTTTTTTTTTTTTAAGATTTTATTTATTTATTTGACAGAGAGAGAGATCACAAGTAGGCAGAGAGGCAGGCAGAGAGAGAGAGAAGAAGGAAGCAGGCTCCCTGCTGAGCAGAAAGCCCAATGTGGGGCTTGATCCTAGGACCCTGGGATCATGACCTGAGCCGAAGGCAGAGGCTTAACCCACTGAGCCACCCAGGCACCCCAAAAGTATTTAGTTTTGATGAAGTCTTATTTATCTGTTGTTTTCTTTTTTGTCTCATGAACTTTTGATATGAAAAGCTATTATCTAATCCAAGGTCATGAAGATGTACTCCTATGTTTTCTCCCAGGATTTTTATAGTTTTAATTCTTACATGTAGTTCTATGATCCACATTGAGTTAATTAGAGTGCACTTTCTATTTAAGATTTTATTTATTTATTTGAGAAAGAGAGAGCTGGAGCAAGGGGAGGGACAGAGGGTGAGGGAGAAGCAGACTCCCTGCTGAGCAGGAAGTCTGATGCAGGGCTGGATCCCAGAACCCTGGGATCATGACCTGAGCTGAAGGCAGACACTTAACCAACTAAGCCACCCAGGTGCCCCAACTGTGTTCTTTAAAAAGATACATTTTGCCCATAATAGGATTCATTTTTAAAATTAATTAATTCATTAACATCTATAATAAAAATTTGACTATTTAAATAAAAACTTTAGAAAGTGAAATTCATGCCATCACAACGGTGAGGAAAATATCCCATCAACAAACTTACATTAAAGAAAGGACAGAGATTTTACCAAAATAACATTTTCAACTTCAGGATAATTTGTCTTTTGATTAGTCACTAAGTGTCATCAATATTTGAAAGGATATTTAGTTGGGTATAGTGAAATATTTTGGAGAACAGATTTGGGGGATGACAAAGACTCTCTTCTCCTAAACTTGAGTGAGGTTCTTATGAGTTCTTCTCAGTAGGCCTTGACCTTGGGTTAAGTCCTTGATCAAGGGCTCTGTCCTTGGCCTACTTATTCCAGTTTTAGCAAGAATCCTGCTGAATCAGTTTAGCAAAAATTCCCTACCCTTGATATCCTATCACCCTAGCCTGCCTAAAATCCCAGTAGGTCAGTTTAATAAGAATTATACTACCTCTTAGTAATTTTCCATTCACCGACCTCCCACCCTGCTACTTGGCTATAAATTCCCACTTTTCCTTATTGTTTTCGGAATTGAGCCCAATCTCCTTCCCCTACTACAAAACCCCCTTGTAGACTTAAATAAATTCTTCCTTGCCATCTTTACCAAATGTCATGAATAATTTTTTCTTTAACAGGAATAGTCTAAAAAATTATGTACATCAGGTGATAGCTGTCCATGACCACTTTATAGCAGTCTCTGAAAGTGAAATTTCTTTCTCCTGGCCACCTCTTATTCTGCCAATGCCTCATAAAATGTGGATATAAAACATAAATATTCCCAACCATGATGTGATGATTCAGCAGAAAATGGGATACAGTTAAACTGCACTTTGCATCTCTGCCTTGACTCCAACAACGGTTCACGTTTCAGGGACACATCTGCCTGGCATCACAAGCCATTTGCCCTTCCTAAATCCATCAGAGACAACTAACAGCAAGGAAAATGTAAAGTGCAAAAGGTATTTTTCAAGACAAATTGACTTCAAATTAGGCATTGGTGCCTGTAGGTAGTATGAAAATGAAATGATCTAGAAAGCAATTTATACCTTTAGTGAACTCCAGAATGTTCTGTGCATTGGTATATTTAGTACAAGGTTTTTGGAAAGCAGATATTCAGAGACATCAAAACTAATGGCAGATGCCTTAGAGCTCTTGAGGACTGCTTTGAATGACACTAGGTACCCCCTTTCCAACTTACTGCAGGGTGTTTGACATACAACTCCAATTCTATGCCTGAAAACCCTTTTCTCTCCTCCTCCAGCCAAACTCATTTGAAGAAATATGGAAGTAGCCCAGACTATCTCCTCAGGGGCAAAGGGAAAGCATTTCTAAATATTTTTCCATCACCCAAGTCATCCGAGATTCCCACTGAGGCTTCTTGTGAGGAGAAAGAGTATAATTATTCTCTCCAAGGAGAAAAGGATCACGTCTACAAGGGTGCCTTCTCTCCAGTTCACTCCTAAAAAGATTAACTTTATGAAATTTGCTGCCAGACATTTATTTCATTAAGAAAATCTAGATGAGGCTGTATGACTAGTAATCACCCACCAACCTTCTTCCCTAATACACACCTCCACACACGCGCACACATGTGCACACGCAGGCGCACACACACAAATTAAGCATGACAAGCAGAGTGGTTAGTTTTTCCCAAAACTGTGATGTGATGTCGGGATTGGGAAACTGGGGTGAGTATTTCTTATTAAATATTAAAGTATAAGAAAGAAGTTGTGGCATGTCCTTGGACAAGAAAATAAAGGATCCTTCTTTATTTGTTAGACACATATTGAGGCTCTACCATGTTTCTGGTAAACTGAAATACAAAGGTGCGTGCCAGCCCTCTCATGAGCTTGTTATTTTGGTGGGGATAGAAGGATATGGAAGGAAGTTTGTTCTGTTAAACACCCAATTAACTGTAACACCAAGGCCAACAGTCTCAGGGCCATAAGAAAAGTATATGGAATATAACATGAAGAGGTTTGTTACTTTCTTTGTTCTTCCTCTTGCCATGATCCATGTTGAGCCTGGCACCTAGAAGCCTCATGCTGACCACCGTCCGTGACCACAGAGCAGACACTACTCCTTCCCAAGTGTGGCTCTACCAGTAGAGCAAGGTTTCTCATCCCCTTGCTTCATTTCTGGGTATCTGGCCAGAGAAGCAAGAATTTTCTATTTATAAATCTGATTGCATGAGGATCAGTCAATTTAGTGAGCCTTGATAAAGACAGTAAGACCCACGTTGGCAATTCTAAAACAGTGAGAAGGAGCAGTTGGGGTTCAACAACAGGGACAAGAATTGCTCTGAGTTTATTTCTGGCCCCCCAAGACTGCATAAGAAATTTCCTCTGTCTACTTTGAATAAAGTCAACTCAAGGTGCATCTACTCCAGAGGCTCTCCTTACACTCACAAAGAGAATTAACAATCACTTCCTCTGAGATTCCTTTGCAAGCATGATGGGATTCTCTCATAACACTCTATTGCATGTGTTGCTTTACGTAATTTGTGCCCGCTAAATTATAAGCTCCTCAGGAGTAGGAATGTATGTTTTATAAAGATCAGCATAATAATAAAAACAACAATAAAAGCTTACTTTTATTGAGTTCCTACTATGTACCTGCAGTGTTAAGTGAATTATATGCATTTTTTATTTCATTTCTTTTCAGTGTAACAGAATTCATAGTTTTACACCACACCCAGTACTCCATGCAATGCGTGCCCTCCATAATACCCACCACCTGGCTCCCCCAACCTCCCACCCCCCGCCCCTTCAAGACCCTCAGGTTGTTTTTCAGAGTCCATAGTCTCTCATTGTTCATCTCCCCCTCCAATTTCCCTCAACTCCCTTCTCCTCTCCATCTCCCCATGTCCTCCGTGTTATTTGTCATGCTCTGCAAATAAGTGAAACTATATGATAATTGACTCTCTCTGCTTGACTTATTTCACTCAGCATAATCTCTTCCAGTCCCGTCCATGTTGCTACAAAAGTCAGGTATTCATCCTTTCTGATGGAGGAATAATACTCCATAGTGTATATGGACCACATCTTCTTTATCCATTCGTCCGTTGAAGGGCATCTTGGTTCTTTCCACAGTTTGGCGACCGTGGCCATTGCTGCTATAAACATTGGGGTACAGATGGCCCTTCTTTTCACCACATCTGTATCTTTGGGGTAAATACCCAGTAGTGCAATTGCAGGGTCATAGGGAAGCTCT
>PISX010016970.1:0-43814 GCA_004024625.1 Mellivora capensis
TTTCTCCAGAAAAGGCTTTTATATCTCCAGAGAGGGTTTCTCTAATATCCTCCATGCCTTTTTTGAGCCCGGCTAGAACCTTGAGAATCGTCATTCTGAACTCTAGATCTGATATATTACCAATGTCTGTATTGATTAGGTCCCTAGCCTTTGGTACTGCCTCTTGTTCTTTTTTTTGGTGGTGAGTTTTTCCGCCTTGTCATTTTTTCCAGATAAGAGTATATGAAGGAGCAAATAAAATACTAAAAGGGTGGCAAAGACCCCAGGAAAATGCCCTTTAACCAAATCAGAAGAGACCCCAAATCGTGTTGGGGCGGAGAAAGGGGATAAAAAGAAGTTCAGGGAAAAAAAAATTAAAAAAAAAAAAGAAAATAAATAAAGAAAAAATATATACAAGAAAAAATATATATATATTAGACTGGTGACTAGAACAGGGTCACCCACTTAATTGTGGGGTATTTTGGTCCCTTAGAAGAAACTACCTCCCAAAATTTTAAAGAATGAAAAATGTATATAAGGGTAAACACAGTGAAGGGATGGAATATGCCTATAAAGATGAAAAACAAAAAATTTTTTTTTAATTTCTAAAAAAAATGAGTTAAGTTGGTTGGGAGAATAAAGAAAAAGAAAGTGGAGAGAATTTGCTCAGGCTGGAGACTAGAACAAGCCCGGAGCTAGATTTAGGGTGTATTTTGATCCACTAGAGGAAGTTGTACCCCAAATTTTTAGAAGAAAAACCCTTATGTGAATACAAAAAATAAATTTAAATACTATGAAGGATAAAATATGACTATAATAATGAAGGTTCAAAAAAGATTATCATTTTTTTGGAAAGGTATTATTATGATAAACTAGTTAAAAATGTTAAAAAAAGAAAAGAGTAAAAGTTAAAAAAAATTTAGCAGAAAAAGAGAAAAAGAAAAAAAATAAAATTAAAGAAAAAATTAAATTAACTGCAAGACTAAAGAATCATGGGGAGAAAGCCATGAAATCTGTGCTTTGCTTTCTCCTCCTCTGGAGTTCCACTGCTCTCCTTGTTAAGTGAACTTGGTCTTGGCTGGATTTCTTGTTGATCTTCTGGGGGAGGGGCCTGTTGTAGTGATTCTCAAGTGTCTTTGCCCAAGGCAGAGCTGCACCGCCCTTACCAGGGGCCGGGCTAAGTAATCTGCTCGGTTTCGCTTTCGGGAGCTTTTTATCCCTGAATGCTTTCCGTAGAGTTCCAGAGGACGGGAATGAAAATGGCGACCTCCCAATCTCTGGCCCGGAGGAGCCAAGAGTTCGGGGCCCCACTCCTCGGTGTGCCCTCAGAGAAAAGCCCCGGCTACTCCCATCTCCCTCGCCTCTGGCCACTCTCCGAGCTCACCCAGCCTGCGACCGGTTCAAGGTAACCCCGAGCTGAGAGCTCACTCCTCAGCTCTGTCTCTGTAGCCAGCTTCCTTGCTCTAATACCTGCGAGCTCTGCGACACTCAGACACACCCGATCCTTCTGTGACCCTGCGGGGACTGGGGCCACGCTGACCCCGCATGGACTTCACCCCAGTTTAGCCTCTGGAGTGATGTCCCTCAGTGGAGCAGACTTTTAAAAGTCCAGATTTAGTTCTCCGTTGCTCCGCCGCTTGCCGGGAGCAGGCTCCTCTCCCGCGGTCTATACTCCCGTTGCTTTCGAGTCACTTCTCTGCTGGTCCTACCTTCCAGAAAGTGGTCGATTTTCTGTTTCCAGAATTGCTGTTCTTCCTCTCTTTGATCTCCCATTGGATTTGTAGGTGTTCACAATGGTTGATAAGCTATCTAGCTGATGTCCTGCTACCTGATGTAGTCTCAGCCTGCTACTTCTCCGCCATCTTGACTCCTCCCCCCAGAATATTTGTTCTTTAAGTGTTGAGTTTGTTAAGTTCTTCATAGACTTTGGATACTAGTCCTTGATCTGATATGTCATTTGCAAATATCTTCTCCATTCTGTCAGTTGTCTTCGGTTTTGTTGACTGTTTCCTTTGCTGTGCAAAAGTTTATCTTGATGAAGTTCCAATAGTTCATTTTTGCCTTTGTTTCCCTTGCCTTTGGAGAGAGTATTTAGCAGGAATTTGCTGTGGCTGAGGTCGAAGAGGTTGCTGCCTGTGTTCTCCTCAGGGATTTTGATGGATTCCTTTCTCACATTGAGGTCTTTCATCCATTTTGAGTCTATTTTTGTGTGTGGTGTAAGGAAATGGTCCAGTTTCATTCTTCTGTATGTGGCTGTCCAATTTTCCCAACACCATTTGTTGAAGAACATGTCTTTTTTCCATTGGACATTTTTTTCCTGCTTTGTTGAAGAAGATTAGTTGACCATGGAGTTGTGGGTCCATTTCTGGGCTCTCTATTCTGTCCTGTTGATCTATGTGTCTGTTTTTGTGCCAGTACCATAGTGTCTTGATGATCACAGCTTTGTAATAGAGCTTGAAGTCTGGAATTGTGATGTCACCAGTTTGGGTTTTCTTTTTCAACATTCCTTTGGCTATTCAAGGTCTTCTCTGGTTCCATACAAATTTTAGGATTATTTGTTCTAGCTCTGTGAAAAAAGTTGATGGTATTTTGATAGGGATTGTATTGAATGTGTAGATTGCTCTAGTTAGCATAGACATTTTAACAATACTCGTTATTCCAATCCGTGAACATAGAATATTTCTCCATTTTTTTCTGTCTTCTTCTTTCTTTCATGAGTGTGCGATAGTTTTCTGAGCACAGATCGTTTGGCTCTTTGGTTAGATTTATGCCTATCTTATGGTTTTGAGTGCAATTGTAAATGGGAATGATTCCTTAATTTCTCCTTATTCTATCTCATTGCTGGTCTACAGAAATGCAACTGATTTCTGTGCATTGTTCTGATATCCTGACACTTTATTGAATTTCTGTATGAGTTCTAGCTACTTGGAAGTGAAGTCTTTTGGCTTTTCCACCTGCAGTATCATGTCAGCTATGAAGATTGAGAGTTTTATTTCTTCCTTGCTGTTTCAGATACCTTTTATTTCTTTTTGTTTGATTGCTAAGCTAGGAATTTTAGTACTGTGATTAATGGCAGTGGTGAGAGTGGACATCCCTGGTGTGTTCCTAACCTTAGTGGAAAAGCTCTCAGTTTTTCCCCATTGAGAATGATATTCACTGTGGGCTTTTCAGAGATGGATTTTGTGATATTGAGGTAGCCTCTATCCTTACACTGTGAAGAGTTTTAATCAAGAAAGGATGCTATATTTTATAAAATGTCTTTTCTGCATCTATTGAGAGGATTATATGGTTCTTATCCTTTGTTTTATTTATGTCGTGTATCACATTGATTGATTTGCAGATATTGAACCAACCTTGTAGCCCAGAAATAAATCCCACTTGGTCATGGTGAATAATTCTTGTAATGCACTGTTGGATCTTATTGACCAGTATTTTGTTGAGAATTTTTGCATCCATGTTCATCAGGGATATTGATCTGTAATTCTCCTTTTTTGTGTGGTTTTGTTTGGGTTCAGAATCAAGGTAATACTGTCCTTATAGAAAGGGTTTTGAAGTATTCCTTCTGTTTCAATTCTTTGAAACAGCTTCAGAAGAATAGGTATTAATTCCTCTTTAAATATTTGGTAGAATTTCTTGGGAAGCCATCTGGCTCTGGGCTCTCATTTGTTGTGAGATGATATTTTTTTTATTACTGCTTCAATTCCTTGATGGTTATGGGCATGTTCAGGTTTTTTATTTCTTCCTGGTTCAGTTTTGGTAGTTTATACATCTCTAGGAATGAATCTGTTTCTTCCAGATTGCCTAATTTGTTGGCATATAGTTGCTTATAATATGTTCTTATAGTTATTTGTATTTCTTCAGTGTTGGTTGTGATCTCTCCTCTTTCATTAATGATTTTGTTTATTTGGGTCCTTTCTCTTTTCTTTTTGATAAATCTGACCAGGAGTTTATCAATCTTATTGATTCTTTCAAAGAACCAGCTCCTGGTTTCATTGGTCTGATCTACTGTTCTTTTGGTTTCTATTTCATTGATTTTTGCTCTAATCTTTATTATTTCTCTTCTCCTTCTGGGTTTAGGCTTTCTTTGCTGTTCTTTCTCCAGATCCTTTAGGTGTAGGGTTTGTTTGTGTTTTTGAGACATTCCTTGTTTCTTGAGAAATGCAGGAAGCACTCATTTTGAGCAGAATTCTGCAATTCTCCCTGTTACCCTCAATGAAGTGATGATGGTTGGAAACACTGGAAACCCAGCAGTGCTCTCAGACTTTAAGGTGGTATGGAGAATGGATCATGGCCATGTTCTGGGAGAGTGAGGAAAGGAATATAGGATCTTGGTCCCTAGTGATTCCCTAGAGTTACCATAGCAGCTCAAGTTTTCCCACCTCCAGACAGAGAAATAAGTAAAAGAGCCCTTCAAATCCTGCTACTGCTCTTGTTGGTCTATGCAGCTGAGCCTGATCTTAACTAATGTCTGGCTTCAAGAATCTTCACAAATAGATGAATGGAAAAAAATACTGGATTTATATTGAGAAAACAGCTCCTGTTGCAGGTTTATCTTACAACTGTTGTCACTTACAACTGGGAAAGTAATTAAATCTGTCTGAGAATCTGTTCCTGTACCTTAAAATGTGAGAAAATACTACACACTTGTACAGTTGTGACAATTAAGTATAAAATTCTATGTGAAAGTGCATTATATGCTTTAGAGTATTAGCAGTATTTGTAAATAAGGGGTCACTGCAAAAAAAAAAAAAGTCCTTGCTTCTGGCCTATTGAAACATTTCTAAGAAGCAACTGAGCAGCATCTTATCATATGGCTTAACTGAAATTAGAATCACCTACTATGTGCAAATCAGCATTAGATGTTCAGATAAAAGGAAATAAATTATGATACCACCCCCCATTCACCTCTATTCTAAATAGGATAATTTTTTTTTAATCAGCTATAACCCAGTCATGAATTACTACTGCTCCCCTCCCAAATAGGCTAACTGATGCAAGTGACAAAGATTAATTTTGTTTTCTATCTACAAATCTTTATCTGGCTAGGTCTTATTCCTTGGAATAGTTGAATAGAAGAGACAAAGCATGTGCTGGTTATTTTCTGACAATTGACATGCAGGAAAAGTTTCAAACCACATTTTAGAGTAAATTTGGCAAAATTCCACATTTCAACCTCAGGGTTAAAATATTTTGTTGATATTACCTAGAAAAAGAAAACTGGAGAATGAGAAGTGAAAAAGGAAGTAATATGGATGGCAGAGTAGGAAAAAAAAAAGTGTTTTTGCAATGCATCGTTACAAGAAATAAGTGGATGAGGGACAGATAGTGCCAAAACCTTAGGACTAGATGTGTGCATTTTGTGGAGGAGGAAAATGAGAGGTGGGTTGGGAAATTACTAACACAATGTGGTAATCATTAGTGATATTTACAAGTTTTTCTGACTTCCCACCTTCTGAGCACATAGACTCATGTGCTTTTTGGCCCCTTTGTGGACAGGTGATGAGGTATGAAAAGAAGAGCCATGTCACTTCTGAGCCTAAGTATTCAATTACTGGTGTCAGATCCTCCCTTTCTCCCCTCCCCCCTGAACAGAGCTCTCCTTCCCTCTGCCAGCATGGCTGCTGGTGTTTGAGATACTGGTTTCTTCATCAGACTGGGTTCCAGAGTATGATAAAAAGGCACAAAACCCCAGCTGACTCACACTAGATAAGTAGAATGAAAGAGATATAGATCGTGATTTATTTTTTCTCTCACTGAGATTTTAGATTTCTGTATTGTTGCAACATAATCTAGTCTTTCCTGACCAATCTATACAATATTAGAAAGTTTGCCATAATATGTCATGGACAGGCCATAGATAGAGGTAGGATTATAAAATAAGATAAAAAACCCATAACTTATTGTCAGTGGAAATTTGCTACATTAATTATGTGAGGCAAAGTTTAAAATATGATAGAAAAAATTGTAATGGAAAACTAGTCAGCTGTTCACTGACTTCTCAGAGGATTGGAGTATATAGGAAGGTTGTATTCTTTGCTGAGCAAATGGTTAGGCTGGGAATGACTGTCCAGTTGCTCTGTACCAAAGGAAAAAAAGAAAAAAGGTCAAATTCTAGCAAGACGGGAGGGTAGGGATGAGGGGAGGGGGAGGGAACTGAAGCCAAGAGAGCTCAAAAAGCTGGATTCTAGAAGGGTGGGAGGGAAATGATATGATTACAGATGAAGATAGAACTGAGTTGTCTAATATGGAATTATATTATTTTTGTGTGGCATGCAAATGTAGCCCCCTCTCTTCCTTCCTACAAAATCCTTATGGAATCCCCCAAAGCAAATTTAATTTCACAAAGGCTTAGAAATGGCTACAGGTTTTACTGAAGTGTTGATTCCTGCTTCAAGGTAGGTGTAGGATAAGACTTTTAAGTCCCCATGGGGTCCAGCTATAATTGGTAAACAAACATTTTATCCCTTTTTTTCAAGCATTCATATGACTCTGTGCTTCTAGAATCACACTGAGACCTTTTTGAGACTGCAAAAAATGAGTCAGGAGACAGTTTTATAACCTCAAAAGTTGTCGAAACTATAGGAGAGAAACTTATAACTACCATTTTTATAGTTTTCAGATACATTTTGGGGGAAAATTAGGTTGTCTTCCATTTAAAGTCAATATATATTTTTTATTTATTTATTTATTTATTTATTTTTTTATTTTTTTTTATTTTTTTTTTTTTAAATTTTTTTTTTTAATTTTTTTTTTAAATTTATTTATTTGTCAGAGAGAGGGAGAGAGAGCGAGTGAGCACAGGCAGAGAGAGTGGCAGGCAGAGACAGAGGGAGAAGCAGGCTCCCCGCTGAGCAAGGAGCCCGATGTGGGACTCGATCCCAGGACGCTGGGATCATGACCTGAGCCGAAGGCAGCGGCTTAACCAACTGAGCCACCCAGGCATCCCAATATATATTTTTTAAATGCAGCTGTGATCTTGCTCTCAATAAAAACTTGAATAAACATTGATGGTTTTCAAACCAGGGGCAGCTTAAGGGTGGAGAGGAACCAAGCAATTGAGCCCTCAGCTCCTAACATTGCTCCCATTCAATCAGAGTGTCTTTGCTTTTATAGATTTTAAATATTAGGATCCCAGAAAGAATTCACAGTTGTTTTTTTTTTTTTTTAAGAAAATGTTTAGAAGTTCAGTTCTTTTGGGAAGGTTTGAATACTTCTGTATGTATTCTCTTTATTAGTAAACATAGTCCTATCCAACCTAACCCCAGATTTCAAATACTTGCCTGCCTGTTCTCTTCTGAAAAATCTCTAGTAAGTTCTTTGCATACTGGTTTGTTTTTTTTTTACCCCCAGTCAATTCTACTTTGTCATACAGCTCCCTTTATTTTACCCTCAAGACGGCTGTGAAACTGTCAAGCTGCCCTTATATACTTTGAACATCTTGTGGCATGTGGCTTGACTTCTGCATCCCTCTTATTTTCTCCAGATGATTTTCATTTCACATTTTGATTTTAAACTTTTATTCCAAGGTTGATATTCTCCCATATGTCTCTGACTTCTTAAGCATTGTGAGTGGTCCATGAATTTGTCAAAGTCGAGCATCTTGATGTTAGCTATCCCATCTTCAATGATAGAAACAAATTCAAAATATTATCTTTAAAGCAGAAGTTAATGACCAGTTTATGTGTGTATTTTATGGCTCAAGTTAGAACTCTGAGAAGGGATCCTGCTGTATTTTTTTAAAGATTTTATTTGTTTATTTGATAGATATCACAAGTAGTCAGAGAGGCAGGCAGAGAGAAAGGATGAAGCAGGCTCCGTGCTGAGCAGAGAGCCTGATGCGGGGCTCGATCCCAGGACCCTGGGACCATGACCTGAGCCAAAGGCAGAGGCTTTAACCCACTGAGCCACCCAGGTGCCCCTCTGCTATATTTAAAATATAAACAATTCCTACTCCAGGACAAGTCTACCAAGAGACATAACAATGAAGGGACAAATCTCCTGAATCTTCAAAGAGGCATCAGTAAAGCAGGCTGCCAGTTTTGATTCTTCAGTCAACCTGTCATTGGAAACTTTCTCATGGAACAAAAATGTTGGTTGAGAGAAAGGAAATTGGTACATCAGGTTTAAGTGCATTGTAAGGATCAGTCACCTGCTTATGCAAATTTCTTGTGCTATTAGGAGCTCCTCGAGCTAGATCTCCTGCACAGCACTGCCACTGGACAATGGGCTGCTGTCACACATGTTCAAATATGGCTTAGTGGGATAGATGACACCCCATGTAAGATGGGTAGTTCAAGTTCCCGGTCACTTGTCCTGTGGTGACTGACTTCTTCACTATCTACCAGGACCAGAAACAAACCAGAGCTGGATCTCAAATCCAGAGCTAAATCTCAAACTATGCTTCCACAGTTGCTGAACAGAGTATTTTACTGCTCAAAACTCTGAAACACTCAAATGGAGGTTTGTGGCAGGCTCCATTTAGCATTCCAATAGCCCACAGGAAATTTAAGCACCATTAGGTCAACTGGGTGTTAAGCCTCAAGTGATAGAGTGCTTGTAAGGCAACCTAGGACAGCTGTGGGGCCTTCACTAGGCCATATCAAAAGTTGCACATTATTTGATGAATGGTCAGAGCAGCAGATCCAGATATAATATCTGTTGCATCCAAAATCTGAGGACCATTAAATGTTTAAATTTTTCTCTGTGATTGGTGCAGCAATTGTCATTCTTTGAAGGCTATAACATGCCTGAAAACTGGACGTCCAGAAATTTCACTGAACTGTCACGTCCTTGACTTTTGTTGGGGTTTACCTGTCAGTATCTTGTATGCATATTTCTTCCCGAGGTATGTGTATTCTCACCTGGTCCAATATGCATATAATTAATTAGTGGATGGATACATTAATGTAGTGGATGGTGTAATGTTCTGGGAAAATCCCTGTGGACTGACTGCTGATAGAGAACCAGAAAATTAACAGATGGATTAAGATTGTAAAAAAAAATACCATTGGCTCTGCCGGGTGAAAGCAAATGGATTCTGGTAGTCTTGGTTTATTATTAAAAAATGATTTGCCGGGGCGCCTGGTGGCTCAGTGGGTTAAAGCCTCTGCCTTCAGCTCAGGTCATGATTCCAGGGTCCTGGGATCGAGTCCCGCATCGGGCTCTCTGCTCAGCAGGGAGCCTGCTTCCTCCTTTCTCTCTCTGCCTGCCTCTCTGCCTACTTGTGATCTCTGTCAAATAAACAAATAAAACTTTAAAAAAAAATGATTTGCCATCTCAGTAACTTCATTCCAATTACTACAGGCTTTGTTGATTTGCTCCAGTCAAGTGCTCATGGCTGGTAAGTCAGCTCCAAATGAAGTTTCCACTTGACTTGTTGGGATATTCCAATGTCATTCTTGAAGACCTGTCTAAAATTTTCAATGATGAAACAAGGAAGTTAAGTGATGATGTGAAAGGAACACCACCACTCCTAGGTCTGCTATAATAAAGTGCCATAAACTGGGTGGTGAAAAAACAATAGGAATTTTACCATCGCACAGTCTTGGGAGCTAGGAGTCCAAAAATCAAGGTTGGTAGGGCCATACTTACTCTGAAATCTGTAGAGCAGAATCTTCTTGGCTTCTTTCTAACGTCTGTTGGCCATTGATCTTTACCATTCCTCAGCTTACAGATGCTTCACTCCAATCTCTGCCTACATTGTAACATGGCATTCTCCCTCTGTGTATCTATATCTTAACATGGCTTTCTCTTTTCTGTCTCTCTTTCCCCTTCTTAAAGGGACACCAGTCATATTGGATTACAGACCCACCCTATACTAGTAGGATGCCATCTTAATTTAACTAATTATATCTGCAACAACCTTATTTCCAAATAAGGTCACATTCTGAGATACTGGGGGTTAGAACATCAATGTATCTTTTGGGGGGATACAGTTTAACCCATCATATCACCCTATTATCTTATCAAGGCTTTGATGTTGGTACTCATTTCTAAAATTTCCCCAAGATTCAGTATTTTGTTTAGTGGACAAGAATTATTTCATGGGCTTCAAATATGCTCCTTCTATTTTAATACCCTTCAATCCATTGGTCAGGGAGCCAATATTGGGATTCTGCTAGTTACAATTTAAAATATGATTTTTTATATATATATGCATATATATTTCAGAAACAAAATTAACTCAGAGTGTATTTGCAATGTCACTAGGCCTATCTGATATAGACTTGGGCTGAAATTTCATTTATCTCCTGACTCCACTCCCTAAGCCAACAGTTTGACTTTTCTCATAGTGGAGTTCTAACCCCCAGAGCCAGTGCCTGAATATTTCACTTTTCCAGTTGATGGTAACTCTAGTAATGAGAAGCAGAGCAGGATCTTTTGGCAGAATGCTGTAAAGAAACTTTGTATTATATACTTGTGACAATGTCAAAGGAGCGTGTTATCTCCTGATTCAAAGATCTCTAAATAAAACAGGTCTAGGAAGTAGGTGAAAGGCACTGACTTCATTATAGTGATAGCAATTCAAGTTGCATGTACACTGGCCAGATCTATAGTTCGATAGTTTTATTTGCTTTTTTTTTGTTGTTTTGCTTTACAAAAACCTATATAACAACAGACTTTTGCCCAAATATTTTAAACCACTGTCAATAATTCCCAATTGTTAAAGCGTTTTGATTAACAATCTGGACTTGATTTCTATTATAGCATTCATGCTTATTGGTTCCTGTGTTGTTGCTTGTCCTCTGTTAAAACAGTAGGAGAGGAGAGATTTCAAGGAATTGGCTTCCTTGATTATGGGGGCTGGAAAGTCTGAAATCTATAAGGCAAGCCAGCAGGCTGTCAACTCTCAAGTAGGAGCTAACTATAGTCCGTAGGTAGAATTGCTTCTAACTCAGGGACACCTCAATTTTGTTCTCCCACCACCCCAGTTTTATAGAGAAATAATTGACACAATCACTGTGTAAGTTTAAGGTGTACACCATAATGGTTTCATTTACATATATTGTGAGATGATTACCATGGTTGATTCAGGGGACATTCATCATCTCATAGATGTAATAAAAAGAAAAAATTCTTTTTAAAAAAAGTTGTTTATTTCAGAGTTGGGGAAAGGGGAGAGCAGAGGGACAGGGAGAGAGAGAGAGAATCCCAGGCAGACTCTCTGCTGAGGATGGAGCCTGATGCAAGTTTTGATCTCACAATCCAAGATCATGATGTGAGCTGAAACAGAGTCAGATGGTTGACCAACTGAGCCACCCAGGTGCCCCAACAACAACAAAAAATTCTTATGATGAGAACTCTTAAGATTGACTCTTAACAAGTTTCCTACATATCATATTGTCATGTCAGCTATAGTCATTGTGTTGTACATTATATCCCAACTACTTATTTATCTAATAACTGGAATTTTGTACCTTTTGACCACCTTCCTCCAATCTCACCCTCTGCTAACAAGTCTGATCTCTTTTTCCTATGGGTTTGTTTATTGGTGTTTTTGTTTGTTCATTTAGATTCCACATATAAGTGAAATATATAATATTTAGCTTTCTGTCTTATTCACCAAACATAATGCCCTAAGTTCCATCCATATTGCCACAGATGGTAGGATTTTCTTTTTTTTATGGCTGAATAATATTCCATTGTGTATATATACCACAACTTCTATATCCATTCATCCCTTGATGGAAACTTGGGCTGTTTCCATGGTTGACTATAGTAATAATGTTGCTGCTATGAAGATATGAGTGCAAATATATTTCTGACTTAGTGTTTTTGGTTCCTTTGGATATATTCCCAGAAGTGAAATACTGGATCATATGGTAGTTCTTTTTAAAGATTTTTTGAGGATACTCCATTCTGTTCTCCATAGTGGTTGCACCAATTTACTTTCCTACCAGCAATGCACAAGGTTTCCTTTTCCTCCACGTACACACCAGCAGTTATTATCTCTTCTTTTTGATGGCCATTCTAACAGTCATGAGGTGATAACTCATTGTGGTTTTTATTTGCATTTCCCTAATGGTTAGCGATGTTGAGCATCTTTTCATGTGTTTGTTGGCCATTGTATCTGCAAATAGTGACAGTTTTAATTTTTCCTTGCCAATTTGGATGCCTTTTGTTTCTTGTCTAATTGCTGTCCCTAGGACTTCTAGTACTATGTTGAATAAAAGTGGTGAGACCGGTCATCCTTGTCTTGTTCTTGATCTTAAAGGAAAAATTCTCAGTTTTTCACCACTGAGTACATTGATAGCTATGGGTTTGTCATATACGGCCTTTATTATGTTGAGGTACATTCCCTCTAAAACTATTTTTTTCCTCATAATAATATTTTTTAAATAACATATAATTTACTAACATATAATTTTTTTATTAACATATAATGTATTATTTGCCCCAGGGGTACAGGTCTGTGAATCATTGGGCTTACACATTTCACAGCACTCACCATAGCACATACCCTCCCCAATGTCCATAACCCAACCACCCTCTCCCTAGCTCCCCACTCCCCGCAACCCTCAGTTTGTTTTGTGAGATTAAGAGTCTCCTATGGTTTGTCTCCCTCCTGATCCCATCTTGTTTCACTTTTTTCCTTCCCTACCCCCCAAACGCCCTGCTCTGCCTCTCAAATTCCTCATATCAGAGAGATCATATGATAATTGTCTTTCTCTGACTGACTTATTTTGCTCAGCATAATATCTAGTTCCATCTACGTCATTGCAAATGGCAAGATTTCATTTCTTTAGATGGCTGTATAGTATTCCTTTGTGTGTGTGTGTATATGTATATATATAATGGATAAAGAAGAAGATGTTGTGTGTGTATACATACACACACACTAAAAAATAGTTTTAGAGAGAATGTACCTCAACATAATAAAGGCCGTATATGACAAACCCATAGCTATCAATGTACTCAGTGGTGAAAAACTGAGAATTTTTCCTTTAAGATCAAGAACAAGACAAGGATGACTGGTCTCACCACTTTTATTCAACATAGTACTAGAAGTCCTAGGGACAGCAATTAGACAATGTGTGTGTATATATACACACACAACATCTTCTTTATCCATTAATCTGTTGATGCTCATCTAGGCTCTTTCCATTGTTTGGTTGTTGTGGACATTGCTGCTATAAACATTCAGGTGCACATGCCTGATCACTACAATACACTTGTATCACTACATTTGTATCACTACATTTGTATCTTTAGGGTAAATAACCAGTGGTGCTATTGCTGGGCCGTAGAGTAGCTCTATTTTCAACTTTTTAAGGAAACTCCATGCTATTTTCCATAGTGGCTGTACCAGTTTGCATTCTGACCAACAGTGTAGGAGGGTTCCCCTTTCTTTGCATCCTCACCAACATCTGTCATTTCCTGACTTGCTAATTTTAGCCATTCTGACTGGTGTGAGGTGGTATCTTATTGTGGTTTTGATTTGTATTTCCCTGATACCAAGTGATGTTGAGCAATTTGTCATGTGTCTGTTGGCCATCTGGATATCTTCTTTACAGAAATGTCTGTTCATGTCTTCTGTCCATTTCTTCTTGATTGGATTATTTGTTCTTTGGGTTTGAGTTTGATAAGTTCTTTATAGATTTTGGATACTAGTCCTTTATCCAATATGTCATTTGCTAATATCTTCTCCCATTCTGTCAGCTGTCTTTTGGTTTTGTTGACTGTTTCCTTTGCTGTGCAAAAGCTTTTGATCTTGATGAAGTCCCAATAGTTCATTTTTGCCCTTGCTTCGCTTGCCTTTGGCGATGTTTCTAGGATGAAGTTGCTGTGGCTAATGTTGAAGAGGTTGCTGCCTGTGTTCTCCTCAGGGATTTTGATGGATTCCTTTCTCACATTGAGGTCTTTCATCCATTTTGAGTCTATTTTTGTGTGTGGTGTAAGGAAATGGTCCAGTTTCATTCTTCTGTATGTGGCTGTCCAATTTTCCCAACACCATTTGTTGAAGAGACTGTCTTTTTTCTTTTCTTTTGTTAGAATTTTTCCATTTTTAAAAAAAGATTTTATTTATTTATTTGACAGACAGTGATCACAAGTAGGCAGAGAGGCAGGCAAAGAGAGAGAGAGGAAGAAGCAGTCTTCCCGCCAAGCAGAGAGCCCGATGTGGGGCTCGATCCCAGAACCCTGGGATCATGACCTGAGCTGAAGGCAGAGGCTTTAACCCACTGAGCCACCCAGGTGCCCCGAGACTGTCTTTTTTCCATTGGACATTTTTTTCCTGCTTTGTTGAAGAAGATTAGTTGACCATAGAGTTGTGGGTCCATTTCAGGGCTCTCTATTCTGTCCCACTGATCTATGTGTCTGTTTTTGTGCCTGGACCATACTGTCTTTTTCTTTCTTTCTTTTTTTTTTTTTTTAATGAAAACTGGCAGGAGAGACTTCATTTTTTTAAAATTTAATTTAAAATTTTTCAGTGTTTCAAAATTCATTGTTTATGCACCACACCCAGGACTCCATGCAGTATGTGCCCTCCATAATACCCTCCACTAGGCTCTCTCCACTAGTCCACAGTCTCTCATGATTTGTCTCCCTTTCCAATTTCCCCCAACTCACTTCTCTTCTCCATCTCCCAGTGTCTTCAATGTTATTCCTTATGCTTCATAAGTAAATAAAAGCATATGATAATTGACTCTCTCTGTCTGACTTATTTCACTCAGCATAATCTCTTCCAGTCCCGTCCATGTTGATACAAAAGTTGAGTATTCATCCTTTCTGATGGAGGCATAATACTCCATTATATATATGGACCATATCTTCTTTATCCATTCATCTGTTGAAGGGCATCTTGGTTCTTTCCACAGTTTGGTGACTGTGGCCATTGCTGCTATGAACATTGGGGTACATATGGCCCTTCTTTTCACTACATCTGTATCTTTGCGGTAAATACCCAGTTGTGCATTTGCCCGGTCAGAGAGTAGCTCTATTTTTAATTTCTTAAGGAATCTCCATACTGTTTTCCAAAGTGGCTGCCCCAACTTGCATTCCCACCAACAGTGTAAGAGGGTACCCCTTTCTCCACATCCTCTCCAACACATATTGTTTACCATCTTGTTAATTTTGGCCATTCTAACTGGTGTAAGATGGTATCTCAGTGTGGTTTTGATTTGAATCTCCCTGATGGCTAGTGATGATGAACATTTTTTTCATGTGTCTGTTGGCCATTTTTATGTCTTCCTTGGAGAAGTGTCTGTTTATGTCTTCTGCCCATTTTTTGACATGATTATCTGTTTTGTGTGTGTTGAGTTTGAGGAGTTCTTTATTGATCTTGGGTATCAGCCCCTTCTCTGTAGTGTCATTTGTGAATATCTTCTCCCATTCCATGGCTGCCTCTTTGTTTTGTTGACTGTTTCCTTTGCTGTGCAGAAGATTTTGATCTTGATGAAGTCCCAAAAGTTCATTTTTACTTTTGTTTCCTCTGCCTTTGGAGACAAATCTTCAAAGAAGTTGGTGTGGCTCATTTCAAAGAGGTTACTGCCTATGTTCTCTAGGATTTTGATAGATTCCTGCCTCATGTTGAGGTATTTTATCCACTTCGAGTTTATCTTTGTGCATGGTGTAAGAGAGTGGTCAAGTTTCATTCTAAACATAGCTGTCCAATTTTCCCAGCACCATTTATTGAAGAGACTCTTTTCCACTGTATATTTTTTCCTGCTTTGTTGAAGATTATTTGACCATAGAGTTGTGGGTCCATATCTGGGCTCTCTACTCTGTTCCACTGGTCTATGTGTCTGTTTTTGTACCAGTACCATGCCTTCTTGCTGTTCACAGCTTTGTAGTAAAGCTTGAAATCAGGCAACATGATACCCCCAGTTTTGTTTTTCTTTTTCAAAATTTCCTTAGCAGTTCAGGGTCTCTTCTGGTTCCATACAAATTTTAGGATTGTTTGTTCCAGCTCTTTGAAAAATGCCGGTGTAATTTTGATCTGGATGGAATTGAAAGTACAGATGGCTCTAGGCAGTATAGACATTTTAACAATATTTATTCTTCTGATCCATGAGCATGGAATGCTCTTCCATCTTTTGGTGTCTTCTTCAACTCATTTCATGAGTATTCTGTAGTTCTTCGAGTACAGATCCTTTACCTCTTTGGTTAGGTTTATTCCCAGGTATCTTATGGTTCTTGATGCTATAGTAATTGGAATCGATTCTCTAGTTTCACTTTCTATATTTTCATTGTTAGTGTATAAGAAAGCAACTGATTTCTGTACATTGATTTTGTACCCTGCAAGATTACTGAATTGCTGTATGAGTTCTAGAGTTTAGGGGTGGAGTCTTTTGGGTTTCCCATGTAGAGTATCATGTCATCTGTGAAGAGAGTGTTTGACTTCTTCTTTGTCATTTTGAATACCTTTTATTTATTTTTGCTGCCTGATTGCTGTTGCTAGGACTTCTAGTACTTTGTTGAACAACAGTGACAAGAGTGAACATCCTTGTCGTGTTCCTGATCTCAAAGGGAAGGCTGTCAGCTTTTCCCCATTGAGGATGATATTCGCTGTGGGTTTTTCATAAATAGATTTTATGAAGTTGAGGGATGTTCCCTTTATCCCTATACTTTGAATAATTTTAATCAGGAATGGATGCTGTATTTTGTTGAATGCTTTTCCTACATCAATTGAGAGGACCATGTGGTTCTTTTCTCTTCTCTTATTGATTTGTTCTAACACATTGATTGATTTGTGAATGTTGAACCACGCTTGCATCCCATGAATAAATCCAACCTGGTCATGGTGGATGATCTTTTTAATGTATGGTTGGATCCTATTAGCTAGGATCTTGTTGAGAATCTTGGCATCCATATTCACCAGGGATATTGGTTTAAAACTCTCCTTTTTGGTGGGATCTTTGCCTGGTTTGAGGATCAGGTAATGCTGGCTTCATAGAAAGAGTCTGGAAGTTTTCCTTCTATTTCAATCATTTTAAATGGCTTCAGGATAATGGGTATTATTTCTTCTTTGAATGTTTGGTAGAATTCCCTTGGGAAGCCCTCTGGCCCCGGGCTCTTGTTTGTTGGGAGATTTTTCATGAATGCTTCAATCTCCTTACTGGTGATGGGTCTGTTCAGGTTTTCTATTTCTTCCTGGTTCAGTTTTGGTAGTTTATACATCAATAGGAATGCATCCATTTCTTCCAGATTGTCAAATTTGCTGTTGTATATTTGCTCATAATATGTTCTTATAATTGTTTCTATGTCTTGAAGAGCAGTGTCCTGACTATGCCTTGGATCACGGTTTAAGGGTGTATTCTGGTCTCTTAGAAGAAACTTCCTCTCAAAATTTTAAAGAAAGTAAAACTTATATATATATATATATACATATATATATATATATAGGGGTAAACATGATGAAGGGATGGAATATGACTGTAAGGATGAAAATTTTTTTAAAATTCTTAAAAAAAGGAATTGATACGATAAGTTGGTTGGAAAGAGAAAAAAGAGGAGAGAATGTGATCAGGCTGGAGAGTAGAACAAAGTCATGTGCTAGATATAGGGTATATTTTGATCTATTAGAAGAAATTGTATCCTCCCAATTTTTTTTAAGATTCTATTTATTTATTTGAGAGTGAAAGAGAGAATGAGAGAGAGAGAGCATGAGAGGAGAGAGGCCAGCGGGAGAAGCAGACTCCCAGCTGAGCAGAGAGCCTGATGTGGGACTTGATTCTGGAACTCCAGGATCATGACCTGAGATGAAGGTGGTTGCTTGTCCAACTGAGCCAGCCAGGTGCCCTGTATCCCAAAATTTTAAAGAAAAAAAAAAACTATAAGTATACAAAAAATAAGGTTAAATACAATGAAGGGATAAAATATGACTATAACAATGAAAATTTTAAAAGTTTTTTTTAAAAAAAGATATTTTTAAGATAAAATAGTTTAAAAACATTGAAAGAGGGAAAAGTTAAAAAAATGGAATAAGAAAAAAATAAAATTAAAAAAATTTAACATTGCAAGACTAAAGGATCATGGCAAAAAAGCTATGAATTCCATGCATTGCTTTCCCCTAGCTCTTGAGTTCTGCAGTTCTCGTTGATAAGTGAACTTGGTCTTGGCTGGATGTTCTTGCTGATCTCCTGGGGGAGGGGCCTGTTGCAGTGATTCTCAAATGTCTTTGCCCAAGGTGGAATTGCACTACACTTGTCAGGGGCCAGGCTAAGTAATGTGCTCAGCTTTGCTCTTGGAAGGTTTTTTTCCCTGAATGCTTTCCATATAGCTTTGGAGGATGAGAATGAAAATGGCAGCCTCCCAATCTCTGACCCAGAGGAGCCCAGAGCTCAGGGCCCCACTCCTCAGGTCGCGTTCAGAGTAAATCCGTCAATCCCTCCCATCTCCCTGGTTTCCAGCTGCACTCTGAGCTCACCCGGCCAGTTACCAAGTGTTTCTGTCTCTGGCACATGGCCCCATTTGGAGTCTCCACACCTGGTATATTCCTGCCACATGCTCCCACGCCACTTCTCCCAGAGGAGGAAGAAGGGGGTCTCTCCGGATCTGCCCCTTGTGGGGTGCCTGCTTGAAGAGCAGTGTCCTGACTATGCCTTGGATCACGGTTTAAGGTAACCCCGAGGTGGGAGTCCACTGCTTAGCCCCGTCTCTGTAGTCGCCTTCCCTGATACCTGGCATCTCTGCCACACTCAGCCACCTCCATCTTTCTGTGACCCCTCCGGTCCTGAGACCACACTGTCCCCTCAAGGGCACCACCCCCACTTAGCTTCTGGAGCAATGTCCCTCAGTGGAGCAGACTTCCAAATGTTCTGATTTTGTGCTCTGCTGCTCCATGGCTTCCCAGGAGCTAGCCCCTCCCCTCCACGGTCTATCATTCTGTCACTTCAGTTTCATTTCTCCGCATGTCCTACCTTCCAGAAAGTGGTCGATTTTCTGTTCCTAGAGTTGCTGCTCTTCTTCTCTTCTATCTCTTATTGAGTTTGCAGGTGTTCAGAATGGCTTGATAAGTATATAGCTGAACTCCTGGGACCTAATGATATCTCAGTTTGCTACTCCTTTGCCATCTTCCTTCCTCCCTCTAAAAGTATTTTGTTGAGAATTTTTATCATGAGCAGATGTTGAATTTTGTGAAATGTTTTTTCTGCATCTACTGAGATGATCATAAGGTTGCTATCCTTTTTTATTTGTTGATGTGGTGTATCATGATAGATTTTCAAATATTGAACCCTTGAATTCCAGAATAAGTCACACTTGATTGTCATGAAAAATCTTTTTAAATGTATTGATGAAAGTCATTTGCTAATAATTTATGAGCCTGTAGGTGGTTTTGTGTGTGTGTATTTGTCCAGTGTTGCTATCAGGGTAATGCTGGCCATGTAGAATATATTTGGATGCTTGCTTTTCTCTTCCTTTTTTTTTTTTTAATCTTTTGAGGAGAAAAAGAATTAATTGTTCTTTAAATGTTTGGTAGAATTCACCTATGAAGCCATCTGGTCCTGGACTTCTGTTTGGGAGTATTTTGATTACTGATTCAGTTTTGTTACCAATAATTGGTCTGTTTAGATTTTGTATTTATTCCTGAATCAGTTTCAGGAGACAGTTTCTAGGATTTTATCCACTTATTATAGGTTGTCCAAACCGTTGGCAGAAATTTTTTTTTGTAGTATTCTCTTGTAATCTTTTGTATTTCTATGGTGATGTTACTTCTCCTCTTTCATATCTCATTTTATTTATGTCCTCTGTCTTTTTTCTTGATTAATATGGCTAAAACTTTATCAATTTTGTCTCTTCAAAGAACCAGCTTTTTAAATCAGTCTTTTCTGTTATTTAGTCTCTTTCAGTTATTTCTGCTCTGGTTTTTATTGTTTCCTTCTTTCTATGAACCTCGAGTTTTGGTCATTCTTTTTCTCTCTACATTGGGTATAAAGTTAGATTGTTTATTTGAGCTTTTTCTTATTTGTTGAAGTAGGCTTATATTGCTATAATATTCCCTCATAACTATTTTTGCTGCATCACAAAGACTTTGGACCATTGTATTTCATTTTCATTTGCCTCCATGTATTTTTTTAAATTTTCTCTTTGATTTTTCTTGATCCATGGCTATTTAGTAGCATATAGTTTAGCCTCCACATGTTTGTATTTTTCCCAGTTTCTATTTTCTGATTAATTTCTAGTTTCATATCATAGTGGTCAGAAAAGGTATATGATATGATTCCAATTTTTTTTAACTTATTGGGGACTTGTTTTATGGTCTAACATGAAATGTATTCTGGAGACTTTCATGTGCACTTGGAAAGAATTGTATTCTGTTTGTTTTTGGATGGAATGTTCTACATATATTTGTCCATCTGGTAAATGTGTCATTCAAAGACACTGTTTCCTTGTTGATATTCTGCCTGGATGATCTATCTATTGATGTAAGTGGGTTGTTAAAGTCCTCTATTATTGTAGTACTGTCAATTTTTGCCTTTATGTCTACTAATCTTCGCTTTATATATTTAGTTGTTCCAGTGTTGGAAACGTAGATATTTAAAACTGTTATATTCTCTTTTTGAATCCCCTTTATCGTTATGTAATGCCCTTCCTTGTCTCTTATTACAGTCTTGATTTTAAAGTCCTTGTGTATTTTGTTCAAGTATTGCTATCCCAATTTTTCCACCTGCTCTATTTGTATGGTATATCCTTATCCATCTCTTCACTGTTAATCTCTATGTGTCTTTATGTCTGAATTGGGAAACCTCACATGTAAAATTAACCATCATAATTCTTTGATCCATCAGTGAAATAAGTTGGGCCATTACATAGCAGCATTTTCCGCCTCAGTGTGTTAGTCCACAAGGGATAACTTATATACCATTTAACAATAATCTGGTGCTGCTCTACTTTAAGCATTACTTAGTGCTTTGGTGAGCAGTGTGTTTTCCAGGTCCTCCTATGGACATAATTACTGTTTGAATGAGTAAGCTATATATAATAAATCTACTCCCTCATTACTATGTTCCTGAGCTTTTATATTGCTCTTTCTGTAATATATAAGAATGTTCTGGAATGTTTATATCATTCCATATAAGCCAGTTTTGGGTCAGAGCACTCCCAGATACTTGAGCCAGCACACTGAATTAAAAATCTCTGGTGAATGTATACCTGTTGATAAAACTGACCTAATATAAAAATGTGGTCCTTTTTTCTTATTTAGGACCTTTAAAATCCATTCTCTGTAGAAATCCATTCTCTTTGTTGTAAAACTTTTCCATTCCATGTTGGAATTTGCTTGCATCCTCTGGGCATGTGGGATCTGACTATCCTGAGAAGCAGTAAGTCTGAGTCACTATCATGAGAAGATTTTTAAAAATTATTTTTATTAAGAGAGTTGGTTTTTGCTTGCAAGGTGACCACTTCATCTGAGGACTCACAGGATCTCTAAACAAAGTAAAATCAGCCTTATAATACAGGAATGAAGGGCTGCTTCTGCCAATATAGGAGGACTAGATATGAGAACTCAGAGTCCTTTGAATCCACCTAAGTATATTCATTCCAATGGTAAGAATTCAATCTTTTATGAAAAATTGCACTAAATTACATAAGAGGCTTGATGACACTCTACCTCCATCTCTATTTAATTCAGCATACATGATCAGACTGTGCCTTTGATTTTTAGCTTTATCATCCTGATAAGATATCATTTTAGGGTGGACTCCTGGTTCTTGATAATACTTTAAACTAAGAATTTAAACCTTGATTTCATTTTCTTTGACATTCCCTCTCTCCTCTATCCTTTGTTCTCTCTCTCTCTCTCTCTCTCTCTCTCGGTGTCTCCCTCTCTTTTTTCTCCTTCTTTTCTCCCTTCCTATTTTCCTCTTTCTCTTTCTCTTTCCCATTCTTGATCTACATCTGTGTAATAAGCTGCCAGTCCAATTATAGTCACTATACTCATCTTTATCAAGACTCATTTTAGAAAGCTATTGTTCTAACAAAGCCAACCCTTTATTCCTGTTGATATTGGATGATAATTTAAACTTTTTTTTGTCATTTCATGCAATCTATTTTGTGTGTTCCATTTTCCAACAGTATTACACCATTATTGCCTTTAATCCAAACTAGGTAAGAGAATCTCAGATGTCCATTCTCCAGTGTTAACTTCCTGCTTCAAATATTTTATTAGTGCTGGAAAGAGAAACCACTTATATTCAGAAGAAAAAGTTTAATTCAGAAATTAGGTGGTCAGAACGTCATTTTAAGGGCTTAAGTAGTGTATTCTGTATTTTGTCTATAGGAATGATTTCTAGATATATATAGGACTGGCTCACAAGAGCATTATTTCACTGGAGGCTAACACTAGCACAATAAGTACATAATACTCTGGGGCTCTGATTCAGGATTTGGAAATAATAAGAAGAAAGGGAGTAGACATTTTTTTTCAGTGTTCCAAAATTCGTTGTTTATATACCACACCCAGTGCTCTATGCACTACATGCCCTCCTTAATACCCACCACCAGGCTCCCCAAACCCCCCACCCCTCCCCTCCAGAACCCTCAGTTTGTTTCTCAGAGTCCACAGTCTCTCATGGTTTGTCTGCCCCTCCAATTTTCCCCAACTCACTTCTCCTCTCCATCTCCCAATGTCCTTTGTGTTATTCCTTATGCTCCAGAAGTAAGTGAAACCATATTATAATTGACTCTCTCTGTTTGACTTATTTCACTCAGCATAATCTCTTCCAGTCCCGTCCATGTTGATACAAAAGTTGGGTATTCATCCTTTCTGATGGAGGCATAATACTCCATTGTATATATGGACCATATCTTCTTTATCCATTCACCCATTGAAGGGCATCTTGGTTCTTTCCACAGTTTGGTGACTGTGGCCATTGCTGCTATGAACATTGGGGTACATGTGGCCCTTCTTTTCACTGCATCTGTATCTTTGGGGTAAGTACCCAATAGTGCAACTGCACTATAGGGTAGCTCTATTTTTAATTAGGAGAATAGACATTAAACCTTAAATCTTAACATTATATCCTAAGTCTTCTAAATCTAAAACTAGTCCATCCAACAGGTAGAATTGAATTCAGGTAAAGAATCTAAGTTGCAAGGAACTCTGGAAAATAGAGTCCTTTCCCATCTCGGTAATGGAATGGTGGATTGGAGGTTGAGTGACCCCTTACTCAATTTTTATCAAAACTGGAAAAGATGGCAACATAGGAAGATCCTTAATTTCCTTCCTTCCATGGACATCCCAAATATACAGCTATACACACTGCACTCATCTTTATCAAGTTCCCTCTGTGAAAAATCCAGAAACAAGCTGAGTGACTTCTATATTCTATATTAAGCAAATGAGAAAAATTCACATCAGGATAAGAAGAAAGGGCTAAGATATAGTCTCACCAAAAACTCCACCCCTGCTACAGTGCCATAAAATTGAGAGGTAAACCTCAACTACCAGCTTCTCCTTGAGGAGCAAAGTGTTGGAGCATACATCTAGAGCACCCAATTTTCAAAACTATTTATTTTGTTGAAGTATAGTTGACATATAGCATTAGTTTTAGGTATACAACATAGCAAGTTGACAATTCTATACATTACTCAATGTAAAGCCTCAACTTTTAAGGCTGACACCTGAGAAATGGGCCCCCAAACACCCACCTCTGAAACCCAGTGGAGTTTGCATTCATGAGCACCACAGAATCATAGCAAACAAAGAAGTAGTTGTTAGTGGGCCCATGAGCACCGGCTGAGGCTAATTACCTTCAGGACTCAGTGCAGAGGGAGCAGGCCAAAACAGCCATTTCCCAGTCTTTGGAAGGTATTTGACTGAATAATTTACAAGCTGCTACCTGAAGGTCTGGTTCCTTCAGCCTGCATGTAGGTGCTGAATATGATCCTGTCAATGCCCCAAATGCCAGTGTGCATTTCCCATTTTTTTCCTTTACTTCTAGCTTGGTGTAACAATAAAACCAAGATTCCACCTTCTCCCTTCAATGAGCTTGTCCACACATCTTGTGCTTCAACTTTTGAGACAGCCACCTGAGGAACAGACCTTCAAATCTCCTAGCACCAATACCCAGCAGGACTCAGCCTTCAACAGTCCCATAGAACCATAATAAAAACAAAAAAGCAATTTTCAAATGGGCAAAGAAAAAATTCTTGTAGCTGTCCTCCCTAAACTAAGCACAGATGGAGTAGGCTAAAATTTCCAACTCCCAGTTTCTCCCTGGAAGAGATATGGCTGTATGCTTTCCCACATGCTGCCTAAGGTTCTGGATTATCATCTTTACATGTGAAGACTGGGATCCTCCCAGGAACAAGATAGAGCTGGTGGGCATATTCCTTGCTGTTTTCCTCCAATTTGCTCTAAAAATAAAACCAAGTGTCCAGTCACTCCCTGGAAGGGGCTTGTGTACATGTCTTACACCCCAAGTCTTATGGCTGTCACCCAACTGTTACTGGCTCACAAATCATCTAGTGCTGGGCTCTGACCACATTGGCATTCATGAGCCTCCAGAGGTGAAAGAAAACAAAAAAGCAGTTCTATTTGGGCACAAAAGCAAATTCAGAGTCTTCTCTCTGGCTCGACATGGAGTGCATAGGCAAATCTATCACCCAGCTTTTCTTTAATTCTATAATTTGTTTGGTATTTTAAAATATTTTTCCATGTTGAAATGGATGGTGGTGGCTAGACTACATATCTAATCTCCTGATGGTGGCTAGACTACATATCTAATCTCCTGACTTTCCCAGCTGCCTGAAAGTTGACCTTCTAATTAGTCTACAATAGAAAGCGGAAGGGTCAGGCAATAAGTAGTCATCCTGGAACCTGAATAGGCATATGGGCATTTCCCACACCTTTGGAAAACTGACAGGTCTTGCATGTCCTCAGCTTCTAGATGCCACTAATAACAAAGATGGAAGCTGCTTTGATAACAAAGATTTAAGGAACCCAATCTGGGCTGATTGATGAGGTTTGCCTATAAGAGGGCAGTCTGTTAAGATAGAAGTGCCTGTTTTATATAATGTGGAAAAACCTATATATAGTGTTAATAAAAGCTGAAAAATTAAAATATGTTTCAAGCAAGATGAATTTCTAGAAACCAGGCTGAATAAGAGAAATAAGTGACTCATTTAATAAAGAATTCAAAATAATGGTCCATAAAGATAATCATTGAGGTAAGGAGATTAATACATGAACAAAGTGAGAATTTCAACATGGAAAAATATTTTAAAATACCAAACAAATTATAGAATTAAAGAAAATAATAATTGAACTGAAAAATTCTACAGAGAGACACCATGACAGATGAGAGCAGGCAAAATAAATGATCAGAGAACTTGGGATCATATATTAGCCAAAAAACAACTCTTAATAAATGTAAGAAGATTGAAATCCTGTCAAGTACCTCCCTACCACAATAGTATGAAACTAAAAATCATTTATAGGAGGAAAACTGGAAAATTCACAAATCTGTGGAGATTAAACAACTTTTGAACAACCAGTTGGTCAAAGAAGAAATCAAAAAGGAAATTGAATATCTTGAGATAAATGGAAATGGAAGCACAACATTATCATACTTAAAGGATATAGCAAAAGCAGTTCTAAGAGGAAAGTTTATAGTAATAAATGCTTATCTTAAGAAAAAGGAAATATCTCAAACAACCTAACTTTCAATATCAAGGAATTTAAAGAAGAAAACAAGGCCAAAGTTAGTAGAGGGGAGAAAATAACAAAGATCAGAGTGGAAATAAATGAAATAGAAACAAGAAAGATATAAAAAAGATCAATTAAACTAAACTATTTTTGTTTCTTTGTTTTTGAGAAGGTAAATGTTCATCTGGACAACCTAAAGGGGGGAAAAAACTGAAATCAGAACTAAGAAAATCAGAAATAAAGGGAGGAGACATTGAAACTGGTAACAAGAGATAATAAGGATCTAAACTACTAGGAACAATTTTATGCCAACAAATTAGATAACCAAGAAGAAAGAGAGAAATTCATAAAAACATACAAACCTTCAAGTCTGAATCATGAAAAAAGAGAAAATCTGAGCAGACCCATTAATAGTAAAGAGGTTGAATCTGTAATCAGAAATCTCCCAACAAATGGAAGACAGGACCAGATGGCTTTACTGATGGATTCTACCATGTTTCAAGAAAAATTAATTCCATCCTTCTTAAACACTCTCCCCAAAAAGAGAACACTTCTTAACCCATTTTATGAGGCCAGCATTACCGCAATACTAAAGTCAGACAAAGCACCACAGGGAAAGAAAATTACAGGCCAGTATCCCTAATGAACATAGATGAAAATTTTCTCAACAAAATATTATAAAAAATATTCAGCAGTACATTAAAAGGATAATATACCATGATCAGATGAGACTTACCCCTGGAATGCAAGGATGTTTCAACAAACATAAATCAATAAATCTGATATATCACATCAACAAAATGAAGGATAAAAATTATATGATGGTCTCAATAGAAACAAAAAATATTTGATGAAATTCAACATCTTTTCATGATAAAAACTCAACAAATTAAATACAGAGTGATGTATCTCAACATAATGAAGGCCATATATGACAGAATCACATCTAACATCATACTCAAAGGTGAAAGCCTGAAAGCTTTTCCTCTAAGATCAGGAATAAGACGAGAATGCACATTCTAACCATTTCTATTCAACATGCTGCTGGAAGTCCTAGCTACAGTAATCAGACAAGAAAAAGAAATAAAAGGCACCCAAATTGGAAAGAAGAAGTAAAATTGTTTGTAGATGTTATATGTATTAAAAACCCTAAAGACTCTACCAAAAACCTGTTAGAACAATAAACAAATTCAGTAAAGTTGCAGAATACAAAATTAATATAACAAAAATCAGTTATTTTTATACACCAACAAAGAACTATCAGAAAGAGATACTCTAGATACTCAGAAATACTCAGAAATAGATACTCTATTTACAGTAGCATCAAAAAGAATAAGAACAAATTCAACAGAGATAAAAGATCTGTGCACATAAACCTAAAAATATTGATGAAAGTAAAATGAAGACACAAATAAATGGAAAGATATTTTATGCTCATGGATTGGTGAACTAATATTGTTTTAATGTTCATGCTAGCCAAGCAATCTATAGATTCAATGCAATGCCTATCAAAATTTCAATGACATTTTTCACAGAAGTAAAAAAAAAATCCTAAAGTCTTAATGGAATCACAAAGACCTCAACTAACCAAAGCTATTTTGAGAAAGAACAAAGCCAAAGGCATCATATGTCTTGATTTCAAACTATATTATAAAACTAAAGTAATAAACAGTATAAGCATTAAAAAAATCAGTGTAACAGAACAGAGATTCCTAGAAGCAAACCCATGCATATATAATCAATTAATTATTGACAAAGGTCCCAAGAATTTACAATGGGGAAAGGTAATCCTACAATAAATGGTGTCATGAAAACTGGCTATCCACATGCAAAAGAATGAAGCTGGACCCCTATCTTATGTAATACATAATAAACTCAAAATGGATTAAAGACTTGAACATAAGACCTGAAACTATAAAATTCTTGAGAGAAAACGGAGGCGGGGGGGTGTTAGGATCATTGTCATTGGTCTTGGCAATGACTTTTTGCATTTGACACCAAAAGTGAAGGCAACTAAAGCAAAAATCAACATAAAAAGTTTCTGCACAGCACAGGAAACTATCAATAATATGAAAAGAGAGCTTACCACATGGAAAAGCAATATTTGCAAACCTCTTTTCTGATAAGGGGGTTAATATCCAAAATAAACAAGGAACTCCTACAATTCAATAACAAGAAAAGCTATTTAATTGAAAGAATTGGCCAAGGGCCTGAAAAAAACATTTTTCTGAAGAAGACCTACAGATGGCCAGCAAGTACATGAAAAGATATTCAACATACTAATCATTAGAGAAATGCAAGTCAAAACCACAAGGAGATATTACCTCACATATTTTAGAATGGCTATTACAAAAATGACAAGAGAGAACAAATGTTGACAAGGATGTAAAGAAAAGGGAACATTTATGCACTGTTGGCAGGAATATAAAATGGTACAGCCAATACGAAAAACAATATGTAGTTTCCTCAAATAATTAAAAATAGAACCACCACTTATACTTCTGGGTATATATATCCAAAGGAAATGAAGTTACTAAAATAACTCCTGTGTTCATTGCAACATTATCAATATTATCAACAATATCCAAGTTATGCAACAATCTAAGTGCCCACCAGTTATTGAATGGATAAAGAAAATGTTATATATACTCTCTTATGTTGTCAGGTGAGGAGGTAGAGTCTAAGAGTGCAGATGCTCATAGGTGGGTAGAAATGGTAGTAGGAATCTTAGGGAGTTTTTACTGATTGTTTCACACATTTCTCATTTTTTCACTGAAGTGGAAGAGAAATGATCAACTGAGAGTAAAAGTTCAGGCAGGAGGTTTGGGATCTTTGAGGAGAAAGAGAGGTATGTAAAGTAATTATCTAGACAACAGTGAGAATAAATGGCCAGGGTAGATGTGGTAGGATTTCTGGCTAGCATTAAAGGCCTCTTGAGTTTTGTGGTCATGATTTTAAAGTGAGACCAGTCAGCATGTTTGTATTTTTCTCTTGCTGTGTTTAGCGGTATGCTATAAGCATGGAGTAGCAGAGAATTTGATTTAACCAGGGTTTAAGTTTAATCAGAGTTTAGCATGGCCAAGAAAATATGCTAAGAGAAGAGTAAAGGAATGGACAATGAGTGCAATGAAGGGGTTATAATGGTTGGCCTAGCATTTAGCTCTGGAAGGAGAAAGGCCATCAAGAGTATGAGAGAGAAGGAAAAGGTGGTATAATCAGTAGATTAGAGGTACTGGTAGGGTTGAGGGATCGATAGGTTACTAGAGGGAGATGATGGTAAGAGAACTTTCTGAATGAAATTGAGACTATGAAGGTTTTTTTTGTAGGCCATGACAAAGTTTAGGATGTGACCTAGGATGAATAGCTGAGGTAGATAACTGATCCAAAGAAGGTCAGAGTGTTGGAAGAATCATCAACCTAAACATTAAAGTCACTAAGATTTACATCAGCAATAGTGTGAGAGAGAATTTTATCCATGTAGGACTTAATATACTAAGGAGGGAAGGAGAATGACCAACGTGTACAATAGTAGAGAGAAGTCATTGATTAAATATAATCCCATGAGAACCATAGCTGGTGGGAAATGAGGGTCCTTCTAGGTCTCTATGGATGGAAATAAAGAAATCTGGGGAGGGGAATTAAGAATAAAACATTATTTTACTATCCTAAGATGGTAGTATTTTAGAAGGTGTTTTTGCAGATTTTTAAAGATACTTACTTATTCATACTAGTTGGAAATTGTGGAAGAACCAGTTACAAACAAACAAAAAGTGTCCTCTTTACCTCACTGGAGAAATCAAAGAAGCTAACTGGTTGATCTGAGGAAAACAGTTGTGAAGTAATGAGATGAAAAAGGAACTGGGAAGAAAATATAGGCTACTATATTCCTCGAGGAGTCAAGGTTGAGGACCTCAGGAAAAGTTCAGCTACTTTCTTGCCACAGGCACAAGAGTTTTAAACTGAAACCAAGTAGAGAAAATATGTTGTGGCAATTTGGGAATAATGTCCCTAGTTACATACATTGAAGATATCTTTTTGTTGTCTGTGATTGTTTATATTATTATATGTCATCAGATTTGTGAATTTCTGTTGAGAACTTTCATTCTCCTTGTCCCAAGTTCCCCCATAAGGGCACAGACTCTTCGAGCCAGTATCTCACATGATGGAGAACAAAATGGCTGAGGAATAAAGTTATATCCCTAACCAACTATACAGTAATAAAAATGATCATTTGATCATCTCAGGAACCTTATTCCTCAAATAGTTCTGAAAATGGGAAGGGAAAATAGTGCAGTTATGTATGTGTCCATTCACATAAATATACACATACTTTGTACCTTATGTTTTCTGGTTTTAATATCTCCTTTCAAAAGGTCTTCCCGAAAACAGATAATGTCTAACATTTCTCTAATTTTATCCATATTTCCCTTTAAATACATAAATAAGTAAAGCTATAGCTATTGTAATATACTTTTTACTTGTTCTATCCTCCTTGACATTTCTGTATCTGATTCCACTGAATGAATTTTCTTCTGGCTATTAGTTACATTTTCTTGCTTCTTGCCATTTCTAGTAATTTTGAAAGGATGCTGGACATTATGCTGATTACTTTGTTGAAGGTCTGGATTTTATTGTCTAACTTGGAAGACTGTTGGGCTTCCTTTTACTTTTAATGATCACTGAGGACTTTCTACTCTGGCTGTTTCTACTCAAATAACCCCTTACCCACTGTGAGCACTGGCAATCGCTCTCCTTAAAGCTCCTTGGTTATTCTTTACTTCTGTTTGCAGAGTTGTACTCTATGTGTGTATGGCATAGGCCTAAGTAAAGACTCAAGAAGAAGCCAGTACAGATATCTGAGGCACTTTTTCTTCTGACTTTCTCCATTTCTGACACTCTGCCTACAAATTTCATCTGCATTGATCTCCCTGCCCATTGATCTCCAATTTCAGAACTGCATAAGATGCCACATACTTTTTAGTGTCTCTCTGGATGTATCCATAGTGTGGAAACTGCCTGTTGCCCAATGTCTGAAAACAGTTGGGTTTTTGTGTGTGTGTGTGTGTGTGTGTGTTTTTCCCAAACAGTCTTAGTTTTCTGGTTATTTATATTAGGAGGCTAAGTCATGTTCTTGTTGTCTTCTCTGCTTGAAGCAGAAGTCACAATTTCCTATCAGTCTACCTATGCGTTTGTATGTTGTATGTTGTACCTGTCTTTCTACTGCACTTGCTTTCAAACTCTCTTCTGCAGCCTGTAAGAATTTCCCTGGAATGTATCAGCTCCATCTTCAGTTGCCCAGTCTCTGTTTCTAGATGTTCTAATTGGTCCTTATTAAAATTTTTATTGTTCTTTTTTCACCTTTGTGGTTTTTAGTTTTTGTTTTACCTCAACAAATACATATATTTTGTGCTTTTTTAAAAGATTATACTCTATCATTTCAAAGGTATTGTCATTTCAATATCTAAATATGAAGGATTTAAAAAAGGCTTTTCAGATTTTCAAGGGATACTTGTTTTCTATCTAGAGTCTCGGCTGAGATATGTGAATTTTCTTTTCAAGTCATTGTGTTACGTGCAGACTTTTCTAATCTGCCTTTTGCTGAGTATTTGGCCCTTTGAGATTCTAGTTTTATGTAGGAGTTCTAGCTCCTACTTTGTAAGGGCCCAGGGCCCTGTCAACTCTCTTTGCATGAGCTTAATGAAAGACTCCCCTCCATGACTCAGAATAACAGCCCCTTGGGCAGAGACAACTAAAGTTCACATGTTTACTACCTTAGTTTTCAGTTCACTATTTGTTTTTTGCACCTTGAGATTTTCTTTTCTTTCTTGCAAGTTCTGTTATGAATTCCAAATATTTATTGTGTTCAGCATCTCTATTTACTTTTAGGAAGAAAATGTTTCACTTCCTTAGGCAGTTATATTGCCTGACCAGAAATTCTATATTATTTTCTAAAGCATCAAAAATGAAAATTCTTCTCATAAGAATCTCATATATTATATCTATTTCATTTGGAAGGAATATACTCACTACATTTTTTTGATTTATAAAATATCTTACTGACATTGAACATGCAGAGGTATTTTGTATTTAATTTTTGAATGTACTGCACAAATTAAAAAGTGATAAAATGTAACTGCTAGTTTAAAACACTGGTTTGTAAACCTGGTTCTGTCAGAAACACTTTTTGAGCTTGGTGAAAATAATTTGAGATTATGATTTAGTAAATCTGTGGTACAGCCATAGATAAATGGAATTAAGTCTTAATTCTACTTCAAATGACATGTCCTGAAACCCTCTTGGGCCCCACCAAGTCTAAAATGTTGCTAACCAGCGTCCAACTAGCCCTATAATTTGATAACAGGACAAAAGGAAAAATGGAAAGACTCCCATTTAAACCATAATCTTTTTATTTAGGGCACGAAAACTCATGTCACCCTATGTGGTAAAGTGCAGTTTGGCACCATTTAGTTTTTGTCAGGTACAGAGATTTAAGATTTTTATTCCAGTGATAATTGAAACTAAATATGCTGCTTGTTTTGTTCTTTTTATTATTTTATATGGAGATAAATTTAGGTTCAATATATACATTCTACTTTGTACGTTTTTCAGAAGTCTTGTTATTTTAAATACTACATAGCACTTCAATTTGTGTAATTTTCCATTTAATCTTTTTTTCTCAAAAGTATAATTAACTTTTGGGTCCAAATTCCCCAAAATAAATATCCTTCAGTTCTACTGTGTTTAGTATAATACTTAATACATGGGTACTCTATGAATGTTTCATTTACTTTATGGATTTTATCTGACATGCATTTTCCACACAATTACCAACCCCCTGCTCTTTCCAGTTCATTACTCATTCTTTCTCTTGGCTGTACACATTCTTAAAACCCTAGACATATGATTAGTGAGAAGCTATTTCATGTTCCACCTGAGCACTATCCCCGTAGTCGTATCTATCTATATTATTCCCAGAAGCACCAAGAATTTCCCTGAGAATTGCCATAGTATCAGAAATTTACACTCATTAACACTATTTTACCAGAACAAGAAAGTCTACCTACTATTAAACTTCAAGTCTAAACTAGAGAGAATTACACTCATATATTTAAGATAATAGCCCAACAGTAAGTACCTGTTCTGTTCATTGCAGAGTAGGTGATATTAAATCAGCCCACTGGTCAGTAAAAAGAAGTGTGTGTGTGTGTGTGTGTGTGTGTGTGTGTGTCTGTGTGTTGATGATGATGATGATATTGATGACAGCAGTGATGGTGACAACATTGGAGAGCAACTAAGCAGGAAATAGGCCAGACCTATCAAAGACTGAAACTACTCTTCAAAAGAATAAGTCATCCACCTGAACTCTAAATATTTTTAAAAATATATTTATATTTTCAGGAAAGAATTTTTAAAATGAATGCAATTAATATGTTCAAAAAAATAGATGATACCTAGAATTTATAAAAGCAAGTAAAAGAGAAAGTCAGTATTTTTCTTAAAGGTTTTATTTATTTATTTGACAGAGAATGAGCACAAGCAGAGGGAGCATCAGATGGAGAGAGAGGGGGAAGCAGGCTCCCGGCAGAGTGGGAAGCCTGACATAGGGCTTGATCCCAGGACCCTGGGATCATGACCTGAGCCAAAGGTAGACGCTTAACAACTGAACTACCCAGGTGCCCCGAGAAATTCAGTTTTAAGGCAGATACATTTAATCTTAAATATTCAATAGTTGTAAAGGATGTGCATTGTAATCTCTAAATTATTTTTGTTAACTACTGATAGACTAGTAAAAGATTGTATTAAAAGCTGATAATGGAAGAAAAATTGGAATAATTTTGAAAAGTTTTATTTATGCAAAGAAAGGGGAGAAAACAAGCACATAAACAAAAACATATGGAGACAAACAGCAAGCCCACGGACTTAAATTTAAGGATATGAGTAATTATAATTCTTCTGGAGAGAACACTCCAATTAAAAGACAAAGATGGCCATACTGGCTAATAAGATAACTATATATATATATATATATATATATATATATATATATATATATTTAGATGAAGTAATCTTTATGTGGAAAAAGAATGGTTGAAGGTAAAGTACTTTTTTAAAAGATTTATTTTAGAGAGAGAGAGAGTACACACATGGGAAGGGGAAAAGGGGAGGGGAGGGGCACAGAGAGGGAGAGAGAGAATCGTAAGCAGGTTCCATGCCCAGTGCAGAGCTTGACACAGGGCTAGATCTCAGAAGCCTGAGGTCAAGACCTGAGGCAAAATCAAGAATCAGACGCTTAACTGACTGAGCCACCCAGGAACCTCTGAAGGCAAAGTATTTTTAGAGTGTACTATGAACATGTTAACCAAAAGACTGTGTGTGTGGCTTTATTAATATATGAAAAAATATTATCAGAGATAGGGACATTTCAGAATGATAAAAGTCAATTCAATAGAAATCTGTAACAGCCCAAACTGATATGCATTTAATACCATAGCTGCAAACTACATGAAGTTAATAAGACAAAAAGGAAAATAGAAAAAACATAATTAGCTAAAGATTTTAATGATCAAAAGATGAGTAAATATGTATAAAATATGAAAACACAGGACTAAACAACTTGACTTCATTGGCATCAGTTAAAGAACATTGCACTACATAATTGCAAATATTCTTTTCAAGTACACATGGAATATTCATAAAAATAGTGTATACACTGGCATCAAAGCAAATATAGCCAAATTTCAAAGGGTCAAAATTATTCAGAGTATGTTTTCTAAGTGCACTGAAATTAAAATAAGGAAAACTACCTAGAAAATTTCATTTGTTGTAAATTAAGCAATGTAACTCTGAATAACCAAATTCACTCAAGAGAAATGAATGCATACGTTCACTAAGAGACGTTTGAGTGTTTGTAACAGCTTTATTCATAATACTCCCAAACAGAAAATAATCCAAATGAGATCAATGAACAAATTATATTCCTGTATAGCAACTAAAAAGAAGAAACTAGTGCTATGTAGAACTATTTGAATGTATTTTATAGATATATGGTTAAATAAAATAAGCCAAACATGATAGAATACACACTGTATGATTTCATTTATATGAAGTTCAAAGACAGGCAGAATTTATCCTAAAAAGAAGTCAAAATAATGGTTATTTCTTGAAGAGAAGGTAGTGTTGATTGGGATGGCACATGATGGAGCACTGGGGGTGAAGGAAAAATTTCTAGATTTTCTAGGATGAAGTCACACAAGTGTGAATGTGTTTGTGTATCAGTTACTTTCAGCATGTTAGTCTCCCTGTTTTGGACTGAATTGTGTCCCTCCCAAAATTCATATGTTGAGGTCATTAACTCCCAGTACTTTGGAATGTGATTGTATTTGAAGATAGGGTCTTTAAAGAGGTGATAAGGTAAAATAAGGTCCTGTGGGTGGGATATAATCCACTCTGACTGCTATCCTTACAAGAGAGGAAGTTTGGACGCACAGAGTCCCCAGGGTCATGTGTGCACAGAGGGAAGATGAGGAAACAAAGAGGATGGCTATTTGTAAGACAAGAAACAAAGCCTGATGGTACCTCAGTCTTGAACTATCAGCCTCCAGAAATGTGCAAAAGTACATTTCAGTTGTTTAAGCCACCTCGGCTGGGAATTTTGTTATGGAAGCCCTGGAAAACTAATACAACCCCATATTAGGAAATTAAAGTTAACATTTTTTAATTTTTAATTTTTATTAACATATAATGTATTATTTGCCCCAGGGTAAAGTTAACATTTTAAGTGTTTATTATGTGCTCATTTAATCCTTTCAACAATGCTGTGAAGTATATCCAATGACCTTTATTTTACAGATAAAGATACTTAGGATAAGTAACTTGTCAAAGGTGATGGAAATATGCAGTCCAGCGATATAATTACATGTTGTCTGACTCCAAAATCCCTGTGTTTAATGTCTAGATTATATTCATGAGTTTCTTTTATGTCGTTAGAGAGCAGTGGTTCTGCAGAAATTTCCATCAATATTCTTGGACATGAGCACTAACAAAGAAAATTCCAGAGCATGAGGGATTGTCAAAAAGAGTAGCGTTAAAAGGACCTCTAGCTTTGTGAGTATGGGTGACGGTGGATACTCTGAGAGTGCTCATCCTCTGCGTACCTATCCGCAGCAGGGAAGAAGCTGTTCACACTTATAAACAGATACTTGACTCATTCTATTCTAACTAGTTATGACTGTTTCCCACCTTAGCCCTACACCATGAACTCTTGAGGTAAGGACTGTGTCTCATTTCCATTATTTTATATAATATGGGACATCAAGTAAACACTCAGTAAGTGTATGTTGAATTAAATGGAAAGAACTGACAGATCTTCCCAAATGACCTTCCCTACTTTACATTTTTCCCTTGAAACTAGTCCTCCTCTCATTTCAAATCTCTAATGGTGGACAATAAATCGCAGACTCATATCCTACTTCGCAAGTTCTATTAAATTTTATTTGCTAATGCTAATCAAGTATGCTGAATCTGACAGATGTCCCTGTTGAAAATAAAATGTGATCCAGCAGTGGATTTTGGGTGCCATATTTTCTCTGTTCTTTTAATACCTTTATTCTCCTCTAGAGCTTTATCTCTGTTTCTTGCATTTCCCAGTTCCCTTCCCCTCTCTGCAGTTGTCTGTCTTTTTCTTTCATTTCCTCTGATTTACTCTCTTTTTTGGTGGATGTCACTGTTTCAGCATCTAGAGATTGATAATAATGTCTTGTTCTTGCACTGTAATTGCTGTGTCAAGACGGCAGGCGCAGCAGGCGGCCACAATTTTAACACTGACTAAAGAGCAGATTTGCTGCGTGCTGATTAATTTCAGGGGAGGGAGGATGCCTCAAATGAGGATATGGCTTGCAAAAAAAAAAAAAAGCCTCCTTTCTTCACTTTAGAGACAGAATTACTAACTGTGCACTAGTGCACTCATTCGCAGTGGTCAAAGTAATGTCTTTCAATATGTTATTATTAATTGGTCTTGAATCACCTTTTCAGAACTTTCAAAAGATTGTGCTTACTTAATTTTTCCCAAGTTCTTTTAAATAAATGAAAGACGTACTACCATTTTTCTGTGTAGCCAAGAAGACAAGGTCACAATAGTGCCTTATCTTTCTCACTGTCATGTGAAGAATCATCAATGATGACACAGCTAGAATTGAAGGGTATCCTTCCATTAAACCAGCTTTGGACTGTACATCCCCACTTTCTATCAATCTATCTAAATAATTAATAGAGATAATTTATGATAATTTGTCTCTAACAAAGTTTTTCAGTAAAGATCTTCCTTATGGAATTTTGTTAGGCTAATGCACACATCCCATCCCATTAGACAGTGAGTCCCTAAGGTATGTATTTTTGAGAGAAGCAATCCTTTGGGGCCCTCAGCAGTAGAAGTTGTGTTTGCAAACATGAAGCATGGGATTGTAACTGGCACCGTGTTGTACTCCTAGTTTGTGCTGAAGTTTGAACACACCACTGACAATATCTGAATTATAGGTAGCCAGAATATCTATTTTAACCTAAGGGACACTTAATTGTGTCTAAATATACATGAAAAATTTGCATATGACCTCAGTGTTGGATAGTCTTGCAATATGTCAATGTTTCTTTGCTTTCGATTTACATAACTAAAAAACGTTGAGTGCTTTGAACATTCCTTTAAAGTTGGAAGGAATATTATGAAACGACCAAGAATAGCGATAGAAATCCAGGCAAGCTCGGGTCTGGCTTGCACATGGTGTGTGTATCTCTTAGGATGACAAGGACAAAGCAATGAGGTCAGGAAGATGAACACAATGAGCTCTCGAGGGCCCTTCCAGGTCTACCCATCGATGAAAATAGCTCATCAGTAATGCCTCAAGTAAGTTCACATTTAGCACATGGGCTTTAAAGGCTTCTTCAAGTGGGTAGGTTTTGTAGTGTGTGCTGTGGGTGTCTTCAGATAACAGGAGTGAATGTAAATCCCTTAGCGGGTGCTTATCTCTAGGCTTCCAGATTTTAAGACTTGGGGATTTATAGCAAACCCACTGCCCTGATGGAAACAAAGGTCAGTCATCTTGCTCAGAACTAAACCAGTAAGTGCTTAAAGTTAATCTCCCTAATAATATACCAAAGACAGCAGCACAGTGAGCTGAAAGCTGATGCAGAAGTCTCCCAGAAATTCTGTCTTAAACTTTGTTGGCTTTCAAATTCCTACATTACTGGAGTTCCACTGAAATTATACCCTCATCTAAAGAAGCTTCACACATATTGCTTCTGCATTATCATTCATGGGGTACAACAATCAGATGTAGGTATGTATGACTCATGTGTCATTAAGATAGCCCTAGGAGTCCTCTAATGGAAAGGAAATGCAAGCTTTTAACCTCAAAGAAATATAAGGTTTGATTGTCTTCACAATTCTGATCAAGAGATGAAGTAGTTTATATAGAATATTTGCCCCCAATTAGATTTACATTTTCGTATCTCTATTTTTGTCAGGTTTGAGGTACAAATGACAAAGTTGTATATTTTAAGTGTACAGTGTGATCATTTGCTATAGACATTATGAAAGGATACCTACAATTAACACAGCCATGCTTCACATATTTCTTATTTTTTATAAGAACACTTAAGTTCTAGCAAATTTTAATTATACAATTCATTATTATCAAATGTTGTCACATTAGATCCTCAGGCCTTACTCATAACTAAAAGTTTATACCCTTTTACCAACTCCTTTACTCTTCAGGGTAAAGCTACAGGTTAGGGGTTCCCTCTGAATTGCATGATGCTATCACTGGTGTGGGGTTTATGGCAAGAATGCATCTTAGCTTGTCCTACCTGTTTAGATGTAGGTATTTAGGTATTTTCTCAGTTGTCTGCTCTATAGGAATAACTTACTTAGTTTTTGGAATTCTCTCAGAGAAAAATGATCCATGTATACTGGTATAATCAGTGCATCAATGGGACTAGGGAAACTCAGAAGCCATTTATGTTGCCATCTTGGTGGTCTCCTTCCATATAGCTTTAGAACTGAAAGAATCTATAGAAAAAAGTCAGTCTAAACGTGATATGTTGTAGATGCAGAAATGGGCCTAGAGAGATAATATGACTTGTTTATATGGTTCAAAAACCAAAATGGCAGTCACCAATTTGATTAACATTTCTCCTGGGTCTTTATATGACAAGACATTAATAGTAGAATGATATCATGGACAGATGACTTCTGAAGTTATGGGTGAACAACATGGTGATATGGTATAATGACTTCTGAAGTTATGGGTGAACAATTCTTTCTGGGGGCCGTTCTCCCTGAAAATACACACACACACACACACACACACACAAGATTTTAGAACTGCTGAGAACTTGGATGAGATGAAACTATATACGAAAACTATGCATTAGGGAAGTTGGGGAAAAAATGAGCCTGTAAACAATGAAAGAGAGTCCCAGTTTTGATCTTTGTAAAAAAATGTTAAGAATTTAATAATATAAATATATTTTTTTAAAACGTAGAGAATATCACTGTAACCATTGAAAGTTCTTTAAACTTGGTGCAGATTTTCACAGTATCCTGTGGCATATATTTCATTGTAGATGAAGAAATTTGGGCATGAGGTAAAATCTTAGGATGGTAGAGTTTAAGGAACATAAAATAGAGTTTGAGCACTGGTAAATCTATGCTGTGATTTAGAATTCTATAAGTAATGTTTTATCAAATCCTTGACCATTCTCCTGAGGAAAGCTCAGTTTGAATCTCCATAGTCCTATCAGAACAGATCTTAATCAACACTGGAGGGTTTGAATACTTTTGCATACTTGTGAATTTTCCAGGTGGAATGATAGTGTATGATCTCTAATGGGAAACAAGTGCTCTCGTTCCAATCTTCAACTCCAAGTGAATTTAATTTAAGGGGTTAATACCACAAAGGATTGACAAGTCATGCACTGAAGTGGTGTAGTGGTCCTCTGAGAAGAGAACAAGAACATTGGTCTCCTCAAGGCACTGAAGTGATGACGAGAGGCCTAAGTGCCCTTACATGCCATTAATGTGAAAAGCAAAGTATATTCAAGCTGGATTTGCGGCGTCCTTAACATGACAAGTTTATAGCCTCTCAGAGATTAATAGCATGGTGGCCAAAAGTGCTTCTGTGTTACATGTTGAAGCTTCACAATGAAACAGCTGCTTTTGATTTAACCTGGGAGAATATTTATTTGTTCCCCTTCCCTGCTTTATTGGCTTTTCACTGAATCGACCAAGTATCTGCTTTGCTTTTGTGGAGAGATGGTATTCTGTCATGTAATTTTTTTCTTTTCCTCTTTTTCATATACACAGTAACAAATAGGTATTTATACACATTGAAAATGGCTAGTTCAGATGACCCACAGTATGGAGCTACGCCATTTTGGAATGCAGAGGGATTCACTCCTGAACGTTTTCAACGTTCAACGTTCAATGCTGCTGCATTGCGGAATTTGCAGCATACGGTTCAGCTTTAGCCACGCGAGCCGGCTCACTGTGCAGAATAGTGTTGACCAATTGCCAAACCATTCTTAACACAAAACAACTGGTCGATAAACATGTTTATCTTTCTGGCCCACACTGCTGCCATATGCAGTAATGGTAGCAGGTGAAAGTCATCCTTGCTCCTTTTCAATTCCCGTTCTTGCCCACAAAAAGATTGCTTAGTTCTTGCCTGATTGTTCTGAGGTCTATTTTTAATATCGAATGTGCAGACTGGGACTAATTGATGGGTTATAATTCTAGCCCTTCTTGTGAATTGTTGAGTGACCCAGGGAAGGTTATTTTTGACTCTGGCCTTATAAATTCTCCTAATGTGCAAAGAGAAGATGCCAAATGTAATGCACCTATTTCAAAAGAGTTTTGAGGCCTAGAACTTTGAAAGCAAAAAACATTGTCCCAAATCCAAAGTGCTTGATAAATGTTTAATTATGTCAGCACTGACTACAAAGCCTGAAAGAGATACATTAGTCTTGCTTTCAACTTTCTATGCCACCCCCTTATTTGTAAGAAATTCCAGATAAATAACACTGCACATTGTTCTTGATTAAGCATTTATACAGTAACTGTCTTGCCATTGCTGTTTTTGATTCAAGTCTGAAAAGCCTAGAGCCTAGGTACTTGTGTTGTTTAACTTTCTGCAGAGGTATTTTGTATCTTACACAGGCACATTTCTCCAGGGAATTGTAGAGTTCCTTTTGAAAGCATATCACACACAGTCAGGGATACTCTAGGTAAGTGGATGCCAGATGTTTTATTTCCTGCCCCACATATTTACTCCATAAACCAGCTAACAAATGAGGTTTGAATAGTCTACTGGGAGAAAATGAGCGTCTGCAGTGAAGGGGGACTTGGGGACGATGAGGCTGGACCCTGCCCTGTTGGGTGATAGAGCAGAGTCTCCACTGCAGAGACGGGGGAAGATAACCTGAGTTTGTAGCTCCAGGGCTGGACAGAACTGAGGTTGCCAGGCAGGAAGTTTCTCCAGAGAAACAAATGGATCTGCACAGCCCACAGCTTCTTCCCAGAGAAGCACCCTGTGGTGGTGCTTGTAAGATTTTGAATAATTTTTTTTTAAGCTAAGGAAACCACCGAAGTCCATTTTAAATAAAATGATTTTTGTTTTATTTTTAGTAACCAATTTACTGAACATGTTGAACCTGATGGGCTGCCAACATGGTTATAATTTTTTCCCCCTAATATCACTGTGTTTGTTAGTTCTCTCTTTCGTATTTGGTCATCAAGATTCTAATTCAGTCCAGCTGGTCCAGTGTCAGGCTTCAGACTCAGGGGCCAGAATAGAAGGAGCAAGACCTACTCTTTCTATGGTTTCTCTAGGTTTCTGCTGCTTCAGGGTTGGGACAGGAGGAGACCTAATGGGGCACATTCCTTTTCTTCACAAGTGCAATTGTAGTTTTTCTTTAATTTTTTTCTGTCCTGTGTGAGTTTGTGTGTGTGTGTCTGTGTTTCGTAAATTGTTCATTGTGCTCATACGTTCTTTAGGAAGTCACTCACTAGGTTATTGTCTGACTCACAAGATATCTATTGACTGAACTCCCTCATGCCTGGGTTGGTGGCATACACCACAGTCTTTTCCTGCTTGGGTTACTATGCCTTATTGGTGGCCTTTTTGGTTCCCATCAAGATGGCTCAAGCTCAGCTGTCTTGAAAAGGGTCTGCTTGCTCCATGAGAATGGGGCATCCTTTCATCCTGGCCCCCACCTCGCCCCTGCACACCAGGGGTGAGGCTGCTTGTCAGTGATTCACTGCAGATCATTTTGTTCTTATTCTGCTCAAATTCTCACAGATGGCAGTTGGGGAAGCCCACTGCCCAGACATCTAATAGGAAGAAATGACAGTTTTCTAATCTCTGCAATTGGTTTTTGGGAGATATAATCACTTGGATTGGGAGAGATGGATTCAGTCCTTAACATTCTTATCCATTACTAACTTCTCCCAGGCCAGCCCCTGAATCTGCCATCTTCTGTTTATATACTTTGGAGCCTGCAGAAGAAAATTCTGCCACCAGCCTCTTAATGGGTCCTACAGAGGTTTGTCAGGTGGGTTTTTAGAGTACGGATGCATTTCATATGTTTTCAGCTTTGGAGCTTTAGCTTCTTTCTAGGAGAAAAGAAAAAGTCCTTTCAACATCTGGCTACATTTGATATGATGGCACTAAGGACATTCACTAATTTTGCCACTTTTCTCTATATCCTAAAGACAAAATTATTTTTTGTGCATGATTTTAAATGAAGAATAAAACAAAACCCCCCAAAAAACTTTTTGTCAATAAATAAAGAGGTTTGGTTTAGGTTGTATTCAATGGGGAAGAAAGTAGATCTCAAGGAACCCAGACTGGTATTGGTTGTCCAGCCATCTCACCATCTCTAATCTCTACCTTCACTGCACAGGGCTTTGAGTAACAAGCTCAGGAAAGAATGCATGATGGTAGTAAAGGTTCTCTGTTAAAAACTCATCTCTGCAGCTTTTCAGCAGCATGTATAGATCATTACCCTTAAGGTTTCAAATTTCCTCAGTTTAGCCACACTGGTCTCGTTCCACTGTTGTCTACCCTTTGCTTTGTGAAGTTATGGGACAAAGTGATGCTTCTCTTTGCAGTCTACTCCAGGGATTCTAGGAGATGAAATGGGGCTTAAGTTCCTAGGTAGGAGGTATACGGTAATGAGAGCTGCCATTATTGAGCATTCAATGGTGCCAGGCATGTTCTGAGTCCTTTATCCAGATTCACTCATTGAGTCTACTTTCAATCCTTTACTGTAGGTATGGTTGCCATTCTCCTTTTACATATGGGGCAACTAATGGACAGAGAGGTTAGGAGACCGGCTTAAGGTCACATAACTCAGAAGGGGCAGAGATGGAGATTGATTGTAGGCATCCTGGTTCCACGGCCTGTACTTTATTTTAAAATATTTTTATTTTTTTATTTTTTATAAACATATAATGTATTTTTATCCCCAGGGGTACATGTCTGTGAATCGCCAGGTTTACACACTTCACAGCACTAACCATAGCACATACCCTCCCCAATGTCCATTACTCCACCCCCCTCAGCCCGACCCCCCTCCCCCCAGCAACCCTCAGTTTGTTTTGTGAGATTAAGAGTCACTTATGGTTTGTCTCCCTCCCGATCCCATCTTGTTTCTTTTCTTCTTTTCCTACCCCCTTAACCCCCCATGTTGCATCTCCACTTCCTCATATCAGGGAGATCATATGATAGTTGTCTTTCTCTGATTGACTTATTTCACTAAGCATGATACCCTCTAGTTCCATCCACGTCACGGCAAATGGCAAGATTTCATTTCTTTTGATGGCCGCATAGTATTCCATTGTGTATATATACCACTTCTTCTTTATCCATTCATCTGTTGATGGACATCTAGGTTCTTTCCATAGTTTGGCTATTGTGGACATTGATGCTATAAACATTCGGGTGCACATGCCCCTTCGGATCACTATGTTTGTATCTTTAGGGTAAATACCCAGTAGTGCAATTGCTGGGTCATAGGGTAGTTCTACTTTCAACTTTTTGAGGAACCTCCATGCTGTTTTCCAGAGCGGTTGCACCAGCTTGCATTCCCACCAACAGTGTAGGAGGGTTCCCCTTTCTCCACATCCTCGCCAGCATCTGTCATTTCCTGACTTGTTAATTTTAGCCATTCTGACTGGTGTGAGGTGGTATCT
>PISX010016971.1:0-44708 GCA_004024625.1 Mellivora capensis
TCCCTCTCCACCACGGCTGCCTCCAGGGGCAGAGCTTTAACAAGGGGCAGTTTCACTTGCTGCTTGGGAGAAACCAGCAAAGACAGGGCACTAATGAGAAAGGAAGGTGCTAATGAAAAAAGAATTAGCCCCAACCTCTCCCTTCCACTGACCGCCAGAATGTCAAGTTTCATCAGTTATGTATTTTTAATTTCACAGTGACCTCTCCACAGAAAGACAATACAGTTAGAGCAATAAGCAAAATCCAGTCCATTCATTATGTACAAGGACACCGTGATGTTATTTATTATAGATAAGAACTGGACACTACCCAAATGCCCAACAAAGAGATTAAATTACATATGCCCATCCATTCATAAGACAGAATAAATCACTGGATTGGAACCCAGGGAGGGCAGAGCAGACGTCTTGTCATCTCTGTTTATCACCACCGGCTGTTAACGTCAGGAGCCCACTGAATATTTATGGAACGGATGGTTAAAAAAAAAAGTGTATGGCCATTAAAAATATCTAATGGCATGAGGAAATACAACAAAGAGAGTTTAAAAAGCTGTATATGAAATATTCCAATTTTTAAAAAATGACATATGTACGTGTATCTGCATTTTAAAAAAGGACTGGAAGGAAATCAAAATTTATCTGGGTTTGGGGTTAGGGAGTATTTTACTTTTTATTCTTTATTTCTTAGAGTACAGAGATGGGTGTGGCATCACCGTCGCCCTCGTGTGTTTCACCGACAGCATCTTCTGTCTTGTGCTAAATAGTCTGGAAATGGTGACTCACACAGCAGCTTCCGTTGAAAATGAACTTCTTTCCTTTCCCGTTAAACCAAGCCTAGCCAGGTCAAGGACCAAGAGCGTGCAGGGTTTTTCACTGCCTTACGGTCTACATGCTCTCCACTTTATATTCACGGTACTCTGACAATCACAGAGGCTTAAATGCTATTTGAAAATACATCCAGTGCAGTGAATTCTACCCTCAGCAAGATACTGGCCCCACGTACCTGAAGTCAGGTAAGAAGACACCCCCTGCCCCCCAAAACAGCTCAGTGACTGACCCTCACTGCCTTCCCGCATTTGAATTCTTAAAGCTACCTAAAGTTGCGACCATGCTCTCGCCCCGCAGCTGTCATGGGCAGCCACACCATGTCACAATGGGCATTGAGCCACCACCTCAAAGAGAAAGGGCAGCTCAGATGCTCAGTATTACTATTGTTCTCTCCCGGGTTCGGCTGCAAGGGCAGACTTCAGCTTTGACTCCAATGTGTTCCAGAAGTGAATGTTATTCCTGAGGTGCTACAGAGGGGTGTCTCTAGTATTTCCAGGTATTTTCTAGGCAGCAGAATGTGAGGGAAAAAAATCGTATCTTGGCCTGGTGATGATATCAAGTGCGTTCTGGAATCTGTAAATATCCAGAACAGAACTCTTGGGCTGTTTTCTCAATTTTCCTGATACCCAGCCAGCTGCATGGAATCGGAGTCCAGCATTTTAGTCCTTTTTATAGAACAGAAATGGATTCGGGTTCTGAGTGGTCAAGCCCACTGTCACTCAGGGTCCCGACCAGTCTCCCTGGGATGCACACCTCCCTCACCATCAGGAAAGGCAGCCACCACACCCTCCTCCTTCCTGCTCACCTCCGTACCAGAGACAGTGCCCTCCAGCAGTGCCCTCCTTCAGAGATGGCGGGAGCTCACCAAATCCGGCCCAGTTCCCAGCCCACAGGGGGAAGCCTTCTCTTTTGAATGGGGCAGTGACAGTCACATCTCCTATTTCTAAAATGCCAAAGTCACTCTGTGGAGCCCGCACACTTTTAGAGGGGCCTAGGGAAGAGCCAGACAGCATCTGTCAGAGCCTCAACCCTGTCCTCAACCCCGGCTGGCGTGGGGCCCAGCGCTGGTGCTGTCAAGGCAGGCCTGGTGACTCTGGTGGACAAGGCTAGCCTGTCCTTGTTGGGGAGGCCAATGGCAAGCCTGCTTCCCTCCCTCTCTGGAGGAGAGCTTACTTCCTCTCCTGTCTTATCCCCTGTAAACATGGGGAACAGCTACATAAACACGTTCTTGAAGCCCTATGTTCAAACGTATAAACAAATGTCCACTTCACACGAACAGTTCTGGTGCGATGCTAACAGGCGCGGTACATGTCGGCCACGGTTAGTGAGAACTCCCAACAATGAATGCATTTCACTCATCTAAGTGCCTAAGTAAGCTTTGTAACAGGTGAGCCTTACAACAAGCCTCAGAGGTGAATGATACTATTATATCCTCAGTTTTACAAAAGAGGAAGCAGGCTTTTAAAACAGTCACCTGCCCAAGGTCACACACCCAATAAGGAACCCTATAGCCACATATGAAAACTCTCTAACGATCTTCCAGAATAAACACTGGTTCCTATGTCAGAATGAGGAGCACAATAGCCACTCGGAGCCACCCCTAGACACGGAGCGCAGGGGGAATCTTGTCTCATTTCCAATCTCCCTAAAAACTTTACTTTCCAATTAACCCCAGCTGGAACAGTCTCACACAGGTAAGAGTCAGGGCGAAGGGGCTGCTGCCGATCACTCCTGGCTCCTACTAAGGCCAGGCACGCGTTGAGCCCCGCAGCACAGTGGGGAACAAGAGAGGCTAAAATCCCTGCTCTTTGGGGGCTCACCTGCTACACGAAGGAGAGAGATGATCAACAGATCCAGTAACTATGTAACGAGAGGTGGTTTAGGTGTTATGAAAATAGGTGGTCTAGGGGTTTTAAGACCGAGAATGACATCGTGAGAGAGAGATCGGAAGGAGAGGGGGAGCAAGCTATGGGGAAAGGAGGCATGCAGGTGGGAGGAAGGTCAGAGGCAGGGACTCGGGGCCAGGCGAATGCTCAGCCACCACCCTGCCACCGGTCCCAGAAGACAGCTGTGGTACCCAGACAGGTCTGGAAAGGGTCCACAGCTCCTGAGGGTGGCCATGACGTCTGCCCAGCCCGTTCTGTCAGGCCAGCGGGTGAGGGGAACAACCCTACTTCAGGGGCCCGGACACTGTGAGCCCAAGAGTCACACACACATCCCCGCATGCCTGTTCTCTCCTCAAGCTAGGACTTGAAGCAGCAACGAGGCGGGAAAGGACAGGTCTTGTGCACAAAGAGAGCAGAAGAACAGGCTCCAATCCCTGCCAGAGAACAGTCTGACTGTTCTCCTGTCTACAGCACCCCCGAGGCCCTCCTCAGACGTGCGGCCCTGCTGGGCGTGCTTAGGAACTCAGCCTGGTTCTGCCGGGGTGCCAGGTGGGGGGACTGCCACCACACATCCCTGGAAGAGCGCCAAGCCCAGAGAGGCCTGTTTTAGGCTGCCAACTTTCTAAAGCAGAAAGCCCTTCCTTTAATCACACCAGCCACAACCCGTAGAGCAACCACGGCGCTCCTCAGACACACTGACCAGCCCAGCTCCCTCCCAGTGTCACTCCAAAGCAGTGTGTTTCCCACGAGGGTGGAGAATTGCTGCTTTGGCAATGGTGGTTCTCCACAGCACCTCAGCCCTCCAAGAAAACAGTCCCTTGATCATATTTGTAGGAACAGAGCCAAAAAAAAGAAAGAAAGAAAGAAAAATAAATACAATTTTAAAAAAGACATTCACAGGCTTTTTTTTTTTTTTAATCTCTGGTGAAATTCAACCTAAGTATTTTTCATCTTCTCTTTCATAGCAGGGGTGGAACCAAACATGCATAAAAGCTCCTCTAAACTCTCCAGACATTATGTACATCTGCAACACTGAGCAGGCGCTACCGGAGGCCACCATGCAAGCATCACGGCGGGGGCCTCCCTTTGGCCCATGAGCAGAACCCTAAATGATGTTAATGTCTTAGAAGTGGGCATCCCCAGGCCAACAAGGGCCACCTGAAGCCCAGTGCATTGCCCTTTGACCAGCAACCAAAAATCCCATCCTCTTCTCCAGGACCCACTATACACAAATCTCACTTCCTTAAGGAAACAGGAGGAGCTTCTTCCTCTTTACCTCTCTTCCCCAACCCAGGAGTTAAGGGGTGAGGTGGGGTGAGGAGAAAGCAGGGAGGGCCCAAGGCCCCCAGGCAGCGGCAGGCCAGGCTCCCTCACAAGAACATCCATCCCCAAAGGGCCTCTGTATATGCTGCCCACCTTCCACACTGCTCCTTGCTCCCATTGTTCAGCCCCAGCAACCTCAGTTCTGCCCCGAGAGTGCACTTGCAGGCCTGGGGCACACACCCTGCCTTCTGCCCGGCCTCCTGGGCCTCAAGGGTCCTCCTCCCACCCCACCCGCAGCTCCCTGACGTCAGTAGGGCTAAGAGACACCTAAGAGAGGCTTTCTTTGACCTTCTCATTCCAAGTAGCGCCTCATGCACTTTTTTAAAGAATCACACATCCCTGTCTCGTCTTTCTTCCTGGAATTACTATCTGATATTGTCTTGTTTATTATTTCTCCCTCCAAAATGAACATAGAGTCCTGGAGAGCAGCGACCCCCGTCCGTCTTTTTCTAGCTGTACGCACATGGACCGCACTGCCACATAGCTGCAGAGCACAGACATTCCCCAGAGTGCCAGGCTCTGGGTAACAGCCAGTCAAGGGACAACTGAGGCTCAAGGACGGACGCAGGAGGTAAGGCAGAGTAGGAGGTTAAGAGGGAAAAGCCGCAGTGGGAAAATGGGATACGGGCAGGGGAGGGGTGGCAGACCTGCTGAAGGCCTACGCTGCTTCAGCCTGAGCCACAGTCCCCGCATCCAGCACAGCGAAGGGCACCAAAGAGGCAAGAAAGGTCGCAGCAACTAAGCTGTGGATGGGCCACTGAGGGAGGATGTCTCTCACCGCCCGGACACTGCAAGCAGACGGGGCCGGTATCGTAGATAAGAGGCAATCACCCGGCATCAGAATTTGGGTCAGGCCACAGAGACAGAGATCAATTCACCTCAGAAACAAGGAGGGCATTGACGAGGGTGAGTGACAGCATTCATGACACAGTTCCCGTGCAGTCACTGACAGGCATGGCCCTGCCACGCGGGCCGGGAAGATGCGGTGGAGACCGTGCGGCAGGAGGCCCTGGCTCCACACGCCCCTCTCCCCCGCACCCTCTCTACCCCTCTCCCCCTCACCCCCTCTTCGTCGTGGCAGAGGAGTGCACAGAAACAGCCGTCCACACCCCACAGATGAATGCTCCGACTGTTCCACACAGGCCATCTGGGACATCTTCCAGGCACTACTTCTGAATTCCCCAATTCCAAAAGAAGTTCAGAAGTCTCTTTTCAGATCAGCAGAACAAGGATGGGGGAGCAGAGGACTGTGTGCAAGCTCTAGGACAGGCCAAGGACTCGTCAGACTAGCAACACTGGACACGCGCACCTCTCTTACACACGCGATCACATGGTAGTGTTGCACTCTGAGGGCCCGGGCCCCACAGCCAGAATGCGACACGACCACACCACACTGCCTGCCTCCAAAGCCCGTGCTCCTAACCACTAGCCTCTGACCTGCCACACAGAAGGAGCATTTCAGGGGTGGGTGGTTCAGTCGTTAAGTGTCTGCCTTCAGCTCAGGTCATGATCCCAGGGTCCTGGGATGGAGCCCCACAATGGGCTTCCTGCTCAGTGGGGAGCCTGCTTCCCCCTCTCCCTCTGCCTGCTGCTCCCCCTGCTTGTGCTGATAAGTAAATAAAATCTTAAAAAAAAAAAAGGCATTTCCAGAGGACAGAGAAACACAACATTTGGATGCACCCCTTATGTGAGGATGTCTTAAAGTGGACTCAAGTGTAGAGATGAGTCTTAGGACACCAATCAAATCCCATAGAAAGAGGGCTCCACAGATAGAGCAGGGATTGACAAGACCCTGTGGCAATACTCAGCTCTTGCCACTGCAATGCAAAAACAGCCACAGATAGCAAACAAAGGAGGCTTTACCTCTACAAAAAGGAGGCTCGGGCCAAGGTGAGCTCCAGGACTTAGACCATGGGAGTCCTGCGAAACTGCCGAGTCAAGGAGAGACATGACCTGATCGATGAGTATTTTAGACTGAATTATGGGGACTACTGAAAGATGGAGTCAGCGTGTTTTAGATGTCCTCTAAAATCCTGATTTTACCCTGCTTCTCTCTTATTGCAGTTGTTAAAAACAACTGGGAGTGGTTCGGTTTCAATCAACGTTTATTTACTCAAAATGACAGAGGTCCATATTTGACCCACAGGTCACAGTTTCCTGAACTCTTCTGCTCTAGGACCTCAAGCCAGGGATTCTAAAAAATCAGTAATAATCTGAAGTCAGCTACTGGGATTCTTCAAATACCTGCCTCAGCTACTGACGATACATTTACACATCCTAAGAGCCTCTGATTATGCCAATACGGGGATGGGGAAATGAAGGTGTTTTCTCTCTTTCTCTCTCTCTCCTGTTTTGGTCTAATAATGGGATTGACTCAGAGCAGGCAAAGATCCCAGCCATACAGGATCAGCTCCTCACTGTCTCAGGGCAGGCATCTAGGCAGTGCTCTGTACCTGGGCTGCATCTGTGGCAGAAAAAGAGACTGCAAACCACTGTCTCAAGCATCCTCATCCCTGCTGGGCCAGCCCAGCTAACCCACTGAACATCCTGTGGTCCTTGCACCTCCTGACATCAACCACCAGGGCTGCCTGGCTGTGGACGTGCCCACCATGGGTACCGACGGACTGCAGGGGAAGCACACACCATCTGGAAGGCTCTCCAGCTTCCCAGGACTGGCCCTGGATCATACCACACCGTCTTCCTCAATACCAGTCATTGGTGCCCAGAACGGAGAAATGGAGAAGGCCAGGCTGACAAATTTTAAATAATAAAAACTAGCCATCTGCTTGGGAACTCTTTAAGAAGATGCTCTTAAATGTTTTCTGTTTCACTCTTAGCGTGGCAATCCTCCAAGGTGGGGAGGGAGGCAATTTTGCACCCCGCCCCAATGTCTGGACACATTTTTGATGGTCACAAGTAGGGGGGTGCTGTTGGCCTTAGCGGGTACAGACACCAGAGGTACTGCTCAATATCCTACAGCACACGAGTAGTCCCCACAACTAAGAATTTCCCAGCCCCAAATGCCAAGAGTCTTGACATGACAAACCCTGTCTTAGTGGGATTTCGCCACGTGATGGTCCCAGTGCCTCAAGCACGTATGCACAGTCCAGTTAAATTCCACAGACTCAGCCCCAAGGAGCACTCTGACTGACACGCCGAGTCAATGAGATACAAGAGAGAAACAGCAGCGTGTGCTGCCTCTGCTGACGGGGCCTGGTGGGTTGTTCGCTATTTTTTGAGAAACAGAACAATGATTCTGCTAAGGTTCACCTGTGAAAGGAGGAAGTTTTGTAGTTCCTCTGAGCTCCAAACTCTTATGTACGATAAGGTGGCCAAAATTCTAACAGCCTACTCTGGGGTTCTGGTAACTTTCTACCACACATGGTATCTGTGAGGTTGAAAGCCAAGACCCCATCACTGCTCCTGAGAACGTAGAGGAAGCCTAGCCTAGGAGATGTTCAGTAGGAAAAAAGAAATAGAGACACTCACAATAACTATGAAAACTTAAAGTTTACAAATTTACCATTTGGGGTGTTTCTTCTATCCCATGGAAAATGTTTGGCAGACTGAGATCAACAGGAGTAAGAAATTATTAACAGACGACTCTCCTCTTCCCCAAAATATTTAACACAGAAGGTACTGAACCAGAAACTCAAAAACGGAGTCAACTTTACTGGTTCTGTTTACTTGTTGCACATGGTGACAGTCTGATGTATTCTTTCTGACCTACGGTATTTGGAAATATTATAGAAGAATGAAGTCAATGAGTAACTTTCAAATGCACCCTCTGAAAAACCACATAGTTGTTTTTCAATATGGGTCCTCAAAATGGAGTCTCATTTTTTAATCAATCAGATCAAAAATAAAGGGTTATTTATTTGGACATGTTGAAAACCAATGCCTATAGACACTGCCAAACTGAATAGATTAAAAGCAGACAAGTGTGATCATTCCAACAGTAGGCACTGAAAAAGAATTTCCACATTGTATGTTAAAAGCAACCATTTTCAGGGTGCCTGAGTGGCTCAAGTCAGTTAAATGTCTGACTCCTGGTTTCAGCTCAGATCACAATCTCAGGGTGATGAGAAAATATGCAACATCATTAGCCATCAGGGAAATTCAAATCAAAACCACACCATTTAGAAGAGCAAAAATTGGTATGGCAAGAAACAACAAATGTTGGAGAGGTTGTGGACAAAGGTGAACCCTCTTACAGTGTTGATGGGAATGCAAGTTGGAACAGCCACTTGGGAAAACAACATGGAGATTCCTCAGAAAGTTAAACATAGAGCTACTCTATGACCCAGCAATTGCACTATTGGGTATTTACCTGAAAGATACAGATGTAGTGAAAAGAAGGGCCATCTGTACCCCAATGTTCATAGCAGCAATGTCCACAATCACCAAACTATGGAAGAGCCTAGATGTCCTTCAACAAATGAATGGATAAAGAAGATGCAGTCCATATATACAATGGAATATTACACAGCCATCAGAAAGGATGAATACCCAACTTTTGTATCAGCATGGATGGGACTGGAGGAGATTAAACTGAGTGAAATAAGTCAAGCAGAGAAAGTCAATTATCATATGGTTTCACTTACTTGTGGAGCATAAGAAATAGCATGGAGGACATAAGGAGAAGGAAGGGAAAAATGAAGTGGGGGAAATCGGTAGGGGAGATGAACCATGAGAGACTATGGACTCTGGGAATCAAACTGAGGGTTTTAGGGGGGAGGGGGTTGGGGGGATGGGTCAGCCTGGTGATGGGTATTAAGGAGGGGACTTGTTGAATGGAGTGCTGGGTGTTATACGTAAACAATGAATCATGGAACACTACATCAAAAACTAATGATGTATTATATGGTGACTAACATAATAAAAAAATTATTAAAAAAATAAAAAAATAAAAGCAACCATTTTCAGGGTGCCTGGGTGGCTCAGTCAGTTAAATGTCCGACTCCTGGTTTCAGCTCAGATCATTATCTCAGGTCATGAGGTCAAGCCCTCTACTGGGTTTATCTCTGGGCCTAGGGACTGCTTAAGACTCTCTCTGCTCCTCCCCTGACCTCACCTCCCCCCACCAAAAGCAAAACAAAACACAACAAAACCCAACCATTTTCTCCTTACCAAAAATATACATATGAAATTTAAAAGTAACCAAATTTCCTGGATCCTTTCAAAAAGAAAAAAAAAAAAGATTATGTAAAATTAAGTATGATTTCCTGCATTTGAACTCAAGCTTCCAACTGCTGCTATATATTTTTAGGAAAACACCATATGAACTCCATATACTTCAGAGTCCGTGACTAATGGGTCATAAGGTAGAACACTAATGTTTTCCAACTCGGCCACCCCATTCTTGCATCTCATTTATATTACACCTCAGGGTCCTAATCCCTAAGGCCACTAAGTTCTCTGTTCAGTGACTGGACTTGTCAATGAGTAACAGGACAGATCATCACCTATGGATTAAGTCTACTCCCATCCTCGGTCATCAAGGAGAGCTGGGAGGTCAGTTCCCCACATCACGGTATGATCCAAATTTCATTAACAATTTCTGTTCTGTATTTGCACATCTATGCTTTTTAAAGTATTAACCATGTATATGTATATTTTTGTGTGTATATATAAAATATCAGAAAGTATACACTGAGATGTTAATTATGGTTATTTCCTAGAGTGGTAGATTTATATGTGATTTTCTTTATTCTTGGTGGGTTGTTTTTTTTTTGCACGTCTACAGCTTCCAGCTTTTTCTATATTAAGCATAACTTTTGCCAAAAGAAAAATAAGTAATATTTTGTGTATTCTTTTTCCCACTCAGCCTCATTTCTAAAAGAGTTTTAGAAAAAAGCAACACATACAGTAAGACTTCTTTCAAAGTCAGGGCAATTAGAGACAAGGGCAAGAAACAAGAACAGTTGACTCTCAAGAAGCCAAAGATGAAAGCTATTAGCCAGCAGCATGTAATCGCTAGTGACCTACGCTGTGGCCAGAGAGAGGCACACACTTGGCTTGGAGTTTCTCCCCAACCTCCTACCTCACCCTGCCCACCCCCAACCCAGTCCTCATTCCCCCACACGTTCCTCCCCACATTCCTCCCCACCCTTCTTACCTCACCCCCACCCCATCTTAATTAAGTTTTGTTTAGGGAAAAGAATGAGAATATTTTTCTCCGCTCCCTGATCATACTCCCAGATGAGATCATGCGATCCAGAAATGTGTTGAGGGAAGAAGGGCTGGCTGCAAATCCAACCTGGAGCGCTGATAACCGTTCCGCCCCCACAGCTCCTGGGTCTGGGTGTTAGTCTGTGGGAACAAGAGCTCAGAGGCTCCCCAAGGACATGGCTTTAAGTTTCTCAAAGTGTCCCTCTGTGTGCAATTCACTGCCGCAAAGGCAGTGGCAAGAGATGCACTCAATCCATGACAAAACCAAGGTGGCAAGGCTCTGGGGTCCTTCTCAGGCAGAACCACACTCCATCAAGCAGCCCCAGTAGCTCGGTGCTTACCGTAAGCTGTCATGACGCCGGCGTACGGCCCATCCACCACATTCCGGTTTTCCTCTGCCAGCGCCTTGATGTACCTCTTGCTGAGGTCTAGGATCTGCTCGCGTAGCATGGAGCTGCTCTCGGGCTGAGTTCGCTGCTGGATGGTAAAATGCAGGAGCATCATACCCCAGATAAAGCCAAAAGTCACAAGGAAAAAGCCGAGCTTCTGAGAGGACAGCTTCCACGGAGTAAAGAGAGCCATTGCTCTCCAGCAACTTCACCTGCCCTTTGGCTCTTACAACATAGGAGGAAGACACAAGTTCATGGTGCAGGATGGATGGGTGGGCTCGCTGGTGTCACTCTGGCTCCTGCGTCAGCCGATTTCCTTTCCTCGTTTCCATTCCGCTGTGAAGAAGGGGGAAAGTTAGTAGAGTGGTAGTGGCAAAATACAGGGAAACCAACCAGGAGCCATGTTTTCACTCAAATAGCTCCAAAACGCGCACTTCCTTTTTTCTTAATTTGCTGGTTCAATATCTTATGTTATGATTCCAGATCTGTAAGCTGAGAGGGGAAATCTGGCTAGGCGACAAATGAGCTGCACAAATACAGAGGAGGAAATGTGTGTCTGACTATGTTAACAGGTGTAGCAGGGCTGTTCCAGTCTGGACCAAGTTCAAAACAGGAAACTTGTTTTGCAAGGTGGGGAGGAGATGGAAGGATATTTCACTGAATGTCAGCAAAAACCCAAGCGGAGGGTGGAGTCAAAGCACCACCGGGCACTTCTGTGCATCTGTAACTTGAGTTTACAAAGTCATTAGCCTGTGCTCTGGCAAGGATTACAGCATGCAGCTGGGGAGGTGAGCAACAGAGTGGGTGCCTCCTCACGTGTCATTAGACCAGGAAAGGGCAACAGGCCCCCAAGTCATGTAAGCATGGCTAGCTTGCATTAGTGGTGTCCAGAGAGAGAGAGAAGCTGAAGCTCTCGGGGCCACCAGGCAGCCTCCCCCGCCCCCAGGTACCAGTGCCGAGAGAGTCTGTGCCAGGGGTACCCAGCGGTCTTCCTGTTCGAGCTACCACAACTGAAAGAGGCAGCTCACCACTCATTTGCTCACTGCAGTTCAGGAAACGTGGAGTACATGATAGCCACCTTTCTCATAGTTCTCACTTTCACTCATGCCATGGGGCAAAATATGAGGTTAAAAGACACAGTTTCAATACTCATCAGCCAGATCCTATTTGGTGCCCTATTGGGGCCAACGTCTTAAAGCAAGTCTTCCTAACACCCGAGGCTGAGGTGGAGGTTGCAAATGGGTTACAAGTAGGCCAAACTCTCCACCCCCGAATGAGAGTCCTGGGTCCAAGAACCAGCCAGGTCCCAAATGGCACCATTTCCTCAGTGTGCCAAGGGAAAAGCTGAGCAATGACCTCCACACAGGACTAACCCAGGATTTATTCAGAGGGTGCACCTGTTTTGTTCTAAGTATTTTTCTTTGTAAGCAGCCTAAGAAGGAACGATGGCAAGATATTGGAGCAATTCTCTTTCAGAATCTGTCATGTGGTAGATCTGCGTTGATCTTCCTCTGTTTTCCTCACCTATGAATGGCCATTAGTAGTTGGTAGTAATGCTATGAATAGTAAATGACAAATTCTAGGCATGCTTTTTGCACCTTAGCTCACCGAATTCTTAGAGTCCTTGATGGGAAGAACTACTACTATCGTTCTATTTTACAGATGGGAAACAAAGGCCCAGAGAGATTAACTTGTCCACCCTGGACACCATGCCCTGCCTTCCCTATGCCACTCACCTTTCCCCATCAGCCTATGTATCGATGGCCATGTGTGTGTTCATGTTTTCAGGGTTGTAAAAAACAACAACGAAGAAAATGTGACAGAAATCCTATGTAGCTCAATAGCCTAAAACACCTACTCTTGGCCTTAAACAGAAAAAGATTACTGACCCCTGAATTCTAGGCCAGTGGCTCTTCAAAGCACGGTCCCTAAGTCCACAGCAGCAAAAGCACCATTGAGAAATGCCAATTCTCAGGCCCCAACCCAGACTGAATTAAATCAGCAACTCTGGGGGCGTGGGGAGCAGGCAGCCCCCTGTGCTCCAACGAGCCTCCCAGGTGATTCTGATGTCTACTCCAGTCTGAGAGCTGCTGATCCAGGCAGACGGATGTCATCACTAAGGCTTACCACTGTGCTGTCTGTACAGCATGGCTCAGACTCCCTCTTGTGATACCATGTCACTGAAATTCCTCGGGCCTGGCCACACCCTCCACACCTGCCGGTCAGCTCGCTCCTTAACACTGCACACCCTTCCTCATGGTCTCCCCGAATTCACTCACGCTGTTTTCCCTCCTGGGCTGGCCCTCCACAGATCACACCGATCATCCAAACCCGGCCTGCTTGCCAGGCCCCAGCTCCACTCACACCGGCTCCAGACAGCTTTCCCTACTGCTCCAGCTTGGGTGCCCCTCACTGGTCTGCAGTTTCAAACATGTGTCTGTCTACATAGGTTGTTTGCCAGTTGCTGTGTGGGATCCCGGGACATCCTATAAGGGAACCCCCACCCCCTGTCCCCGGCCCATCACCACGTGCATTCTCAGAGAAAGACGCCGGTCTTGGGGACACAATAAACCACGTGTTGACCAAGCATGCTTGTCCTCCAGGCACTAGAGCACTTTATTCGGCCCTTCCAAAGCAGGGCTCCATGAGCAGCACCCAGCCCTCTTTCTTTCCTCCATTCATCCTATAGCATATACTGAGCCCCTGCTGCCATCGGGCCCTGGAGACTCAACGAACAGCAAGACAGAGATCCCAGCCTCGTGAGGCTGATGCTTTAAAGCCACTTCTCTAACTGGGAGCTGTGCTGGGTCCTTAGGATGTGGCTGCGCTTCCTGTTTGAGAACCCACACCACTGAGTCAACTGTACCCCAAGGCCGAAGGGATTTTCCCAGGGCAAGTAAACTCAATGCTACACTAAAAATGACAGTCAGCAGGCAATTTTCTTTTATTACTTTAGGAGAGAACCCCAAGTGCATACAGGAATTACCTGTTAACTTTCAAGCAGGAAACTCCACTCTACTTCATCAATTAGCCCCCTGACGAAGCTGCCCAAGGCTGCAAAGTTGAAGCAAGGGCAGGGCCAGGTATAAGAACGGAACGAGGGCCTCAGCAGATGGTGGTGTGCTTCTCTGCCTTGGCCCTGGGGACAGTCAGAAGCACTCACAGATGGCCCATCTGAGCAGCAAAGAAGATGGCTAAGAAACCCAAGCAAGGTTAAATTCTATCAGTTCAGAGACATACAAATTTGGAGTGAAAGGCCCTCTCATTCCAAGTTCAAAAAACAGTTCTGATTACAGAGGGCCCAGATTTTAAGTAACCAGGGAACTGCCAGGAATGTCCTTTTCTCCCATGGAGTCTACAGTGTGGCACCACAGCTATCTCGGCATACTCACAGCATATACACAGACTGAACTAGAACTCATCTCTGCAATTCCTACTAACACAGAATTTTAAAGGACTTTTCAAAACCATTACCCAGGACACACCCCTAACTCCCACAGTAATAGCAGGGGGTGGGGGGCAACAGGATAGCAAACCGCACCAGAAGGTGCTTCATGATCAGAAAGGGCTTAAGGATCGTCATCAGTGATGGCCCCAACATTCATCAAGAGGATACAGAACAACAGTGATCAAAAAGCAGTAGATCTGGCTAAGAATCTGCCTTCAGACTTAGCTGGAACTGCTTGCAACACGGAGCCACTAGGCACAAAAACACAGTCTATCTCAGAAGGCCTTGTTGCCCACCAGAGCAATGCCAGCCCGAGGCCACGACCCCATCTGTCCTCCAGGAAGAAGTCTGTACCAAGTCTGTCAGCAATGAGCCTCACTTCTAGGCCCACCGCTGCCACCAACCACCCTGATCCACACCTCCTATACCCCTGTACTTCCTAAAAGAGCAGCATTCACCTCCTTCCTCCCCATTCACTCATCAGCACCATAAAAGCTGGCATCCCCCTTTCCAAAACAGATCGAAGATGTCTGGCACTGAACGAAATGTGTCAGTTCTCTTAATTTAAAAAGTAAAAGCGTATGAAAAGACGCACACATCATTAGCCTTTAGGGAAATGCAAATTAAAACCACAATGAGATACCAGTTCATACCCACCCAGATTGCCATACTCAACAATGAGAGCTCAGAACCAATGCTGGTGAGGACGTCTAGAAGTTGGAACTTTTGCATACTGCGGGTGGGAATGTACCATGATGTAGCTGGTGTGGAAAATAGTCTGGCGGTGCTTCAAATGGTTAACCACAGAGTCACCATGTGACCCAGGCAACTCCACTCCTGAAATTCTCCCCAGAGAAATGAAAGCCTATGCCCACGCAAAAACTTGTACATGAATGTTCATAGCAATCTTGCTCATTATAGGCAAAAACCCGAAACAACTCAAACATCCATCAGCTGACAGTTGAATGAAAAAAACACATACAACGGCATACTACTCAATCAATGGGAATAAGTTAGGTTCTGATATGAGTTCTAGCACAGCCGTTCCCCGAAAACACTATGCGAGGTGAAAAAAGGCAGACATAGAAAACTACATATTGTATCATTCTATTTTAATGCAATGTTTAGAGGAGGCAAATCTATATTCACAGAAAGTGCAACAGTTGTGCTGGGCTTGTGAAAACAGGGGAATTAGGAGGTGACAACCCAGCACACTGGGGTTATTTCAAGGGATAATGAAAACATCCCAAAATTAATTGTGATGGATGCACAATTCTGTTGATATATTGAAAACACTGAATTATCCACTTCATGTGAGAGAATTAGAAGATACATGAATTGTATCTCAATAAAGCTGTTACTGAAAAAAGAAAAAAGAGAGCAAGCCCACCTCCAGAGTTGGGGGTAGGAAGAAGAGCTGTATGTGGAGACAGCCAGAGGAGCCCCAGGGGCGCCTGCAGCCCCTGCCAACGACTACCCCTTCCCCTCTTCCCCACAGCCCGGCCAAGGCCAGACTGTGTCATGACTAAGGGTTGACCACAGGCCTACGAACCAAAGGAAATTACACTGAGAAATCGGCCACCAGCCATGGCTGCTCTTACAAGACCCCCATCCACATCAGAGGCCCTTCAAGGCAAGGCCTGCTTTGCGTGCCAGAGGTCAACTTCTCAAACTACCTGAGAACATACAGAGTGAGGAAAAACAGAAGATAAGAGTCTCTGTGCTCCAGGGGACACAGAGGAAGCAAGCAGTTCCTGCAGCTGCCTACCCAACAACCTTGCAGGGCCCATTTCTTACATCAGGAGCATTCTCTTCAGTCGATGAGTAAAGCTGGAAATGGCTGTCCCTTCAGGAGCAAGCCAGTCCCAACCAGAGATGTCAGCTTTTCCTAGAGCCCCGTCGGCTAATCCCCTCACAGCTTGCCAGTCCAACATTCACTAGGGACAGCTGTGCTCGAAGAGTCATTCACACACCTTTTCTGTCCTAGCCATGCACCCCTTGAAGTGTGTTCTATTTATCTAGAAGCAGTGGCTATGGGCCAACCTTTCGCCTCATCTTGTACAGTAACATTCAAGAAACCCTAAGTCAGCTGCGCTCCTCCATGTTGCCTTGGGAAATCCCACCCATATCTCACAATTGACCCCTACCTTCTGCATACAGCCTCCCATGAACACTCACAGCAGCCTGTGCTTCACTTTTTTTTTAAAACTATTTTTATTAACATATAATGTATTATTTGCCACAGGGGTACAAGTCTGTGAATCATCAGTCTTGTACACTTCACAACACTCACCAGAGCACATACCCTCCCCAGTGTCCATAACCCAACCACCCTCTCCCTACCCCTGCTTCCCCCAGCAACCCTCAGTTTGTTTTGTGAGATTAAGAGTCTCTTATGGTTTGTCTCCCTCCTGACCCCATCTTGTTTCATTTTGAAGGCCTTCTTTCCTCCTGCTCTTTAGGATAATCCTTCCTTTCATCTCTCTTCTAGGGGGCGTAAGCTCCCAAAAGACAGGAAATGCCAGGCATGGCCCCACCCTGCATGCAGTGGATGGTCATTAAGTGTCTGCTAGATGGAAGGGCAGGATGGCGGAAACCAGATGAAGAAACGCAAGTGAGCACTGATCCCCAAGACCTCCTCCTGGTGTGAACCACAGAAAAGCCTGGCACTCCGACTCTATATTTGTCCCTTATCTGCCACGAGTTTATGCCCTAAGATCTTGTCACACAGCAGTGGAAAATCACTGTGCCCTTGAGGAGATGGGGTTCAACTACAGAGGATATGGTGGCAGTGAGGTGTGAGAAGGAAAAGAAAACAAAAACAAACTCCTGACCAGAATCCCAGAAGGGGCAGTGGTTGTAGGAACGAAAAGGTATCTAAGACAAGAAATGAGAAGGCCAACAAGCAGTGGGGGTGGGAGGTCTGGGCCCTTGGGGGAGGCTGCTGGTGTCATCACCGGTCATCCAAGAGGATCTGAGGAAGACACCAGAGGGGTGGTGAGTGAGGAAAAACAGAATGAACAGTTGCTCCCAGGCCGGGAGATCTCGGATCTACAGCTCGCTCCGCCCACTGGCACTATGTGACCCTAGACAAGCTTGTCTCCGTGTGCGCACGTAAGACATGGGGGAACTTGTAGCAGCACAAAACACTGTAAGAGCTGGATGGGTGGGAGCTGAAGGAACCGTGTTCCTGGTTTTCAAACCGTGCCTCAAAGGACTCTGGGGTTCCCAGAGAGGTTTCTAGCTTTGAGGGTCCCCAGATGCTTTCATTTGAATTTTGTTTTTCTTCGCTTAAAATAGGTTCTTTAAAAAAAAAATCATCTGTTAGAAAAATTTTTACACTGTAGAGATTCAGAATAAAACTTCCCTAGCTACTTCTGTATGCATGGAGCTTGAACTTTGAATTTCTATGCTATTTGGTCAGGTAGTAAACGCTTGGCAGCAGGCTCATTTGCTTATTTGTTCTATAAAATTCAGGGCCACGTATCTACTCATATAAAATTATATGACAGAGAACTGATAGCCTAATTAAATGCTAGATGAGGGTCAGTCATAAATTGTAAGTTTCAGAGGCTTCTTGTCTGACTTACTATAAGCAGGAACAAGAGTCTTAATATGATGTTAACAATTTAACTCTAAAACAATTGCCTACTACTTCTCAATTTGCATTAAGACCAATGTTTGGTAAACTGCTCTTAAGTTTAGACTGTAAGTCTAACCCCTCCAGGGGTTAGGAGAATGAAAGATGGGAAGAAAAATATACATCGATGGCATTACTGGTGTTAAGGAAGAGAGATGGTCTGGGGAGACATTCTTGCTCTAAATAGGGAGGTCTCACGTTGTTAAAGGGAGAAGGGGAGGAGGACGGAAGGAAAAGCAAAGCAGAGTTTTCCTCCAAAGTGAGTCCAGAGTCCTGGGAAGTTGCTCTGAGGTTGTCCACTCCCCTGGTGGGCCCAGATACATAGGCCTGGTACCACCACCTTGAGACCAGTGGTAGAACCCACTCAGCAGCAGCCCCAAATATGAAGTCGGTTATCACAATCTTGACAGTTGTGATAACTGCTGAGCTCACCTCTCATCCTAGGGAGCAAAGGAGCTCAGGAGCCAACCAAAGGCGCCGGTTCAAACAGGTACAAACAGAAGTCCTTCTTCCCTACTTTCGTGACCTGGTCCTCGGATGAATTTTAGTACTTTTCTTTATAAACCGGAAAAACACATTCTCGGTGAAAACAGCCTGCTCCCTTTAGACCTGGTTAAACAAGTCTTATTTTGAGTCACTAGCTGAAAAATACCCGCTAGAACAACACGCTTTTAAGATACCTGGAGAAGGTTTTTTAATGTCTGGGTTGTTGTGCTGTGTTGTGTTGTTTGTTTGTTTTTAAAGTCTGGGTTTTAAATGGCCAGTCCCTTTTACATTTGAAGCAATCAGAGCAAGGTTGTCCTGTGCCCAGAATTTTCACCTTATTATGCTCCACCTGCATTCTTAGTGTGGGCAGGGAAAGGAAAACGTCCAACCCCACCCATCTGAAGTAGGTTTTTGCCTGCAGCTACACCACCCACAGAGTGTAGTTCAGGGCTCCATATCTGGCATCAAAAGCAAAATAAATTTTCAAATACGGTAATAAAGCTAATGACTTTGTGTCCAGAACAGGCCCTCCTTGCTGTCAACCCTATTCTAGCTAACCCCAACTCCCCCTCCCAACTGTACCTCTGGCCACTCCACATATAGCCATCTCCACCAGGGGGCGCCATGGGGAAGGGAAACAGCTGGAAATGAACACTTGATAATCTTAGTCTCACTGAGCCTCTAGGGTGTGCAGGATACTGGCAGGTGGACAAGGGAGTAAAAGGAAACTGTGGCTGCTGGAACAGAGGAGATTTTCACATGTTCTGTGAGTTTCATTCACCAGGCCCATAGGTTATTCACAGTTGAATTTCCCACCCACAAAAAAATGAAACCACAGCAAGTCCGAGAATTCTGAAAACATCTATTAAACCAAAGCAAAAGGCATAACTCCCTGAATAATAAAGTAAGTTCCTTTAATCCAGGGATTTCTCAATCCTTGGCGTAACTGACATTTGGGGCCAGATAATTCTTTTTGTTATGGGCCACGGTGCTGCACGTTCTAGAATGTTCTCTGAACTTCCGCCACTAGATGCCATTAGAACCCTCCACTCCCAACTGTGACAATCAAAAATGTCTCCTGACACTGCCGAATGTTCCCTAGAGTAAGAAGCACCATGGTTTAGAACCACCGCCTTAACCAATTAGCAGGACCTTATCCACTCGGAAGGGAGACACTCAGAGAAGGTCAACCGAGGGGAAGAGGTTGCATAGGAAGGAGAAGCAAACCAAAGTAGATTCAGGAATCAATCACCAGCCCTGAGGATGAGTAGGCACAGACCCTGCGCTAAGGCTGAAGAGCGTAGGAAGAAGAGAGGGCAGCTGATTCCTGATGTTGTCCCAACCTGACTGACAGAGGAGTCTCATTTTCTTTCACATCCTTCAGTGCCAACACTATCCCGGCACCAGTTGAGAAGTTCATTCCTAGGCTGGCAGTGCCCCCCATTTACCAATTAGTATATGGCATTGGGACTCTGCTCCACAAAGACCCTCATCTATAAATCAGCAGGTACAGGGAAGAAGTCTTTGAGAAGACAAAAACTGGACGATGCTACATCAGTCTTTAAAAACAGCAGGATTGTCATCTGGCTTCCAGCCAAAGAAACCAGGAACACACATTATGACAGGTCGATAATGAGTAAGAAGAAAAAAAAGGAACGGTCTGTGGAAAGATCACAGTGTGTAAATTTCTTAGGGAGGTCTCCTCACTGTTAAAAGAAAATGCTCAAAAGATTCACTTTCACTCAAAGCCAAAGGACAGTAAAGCTACAAAAATAATTTTATGGTAAGTACACAATAAACTTTTTTCTCTGAGAATCAGACTTCTGGAAACTTCCTGTATCTAGAAAATACCTATGAATACCAACAGGCCCAAAATGGCAGCATTTTTTAATAAAAAAAAAAAAAAGTCAAAAATAACCATCAAAATCACTTTCAAAAAAGTGGGGAAATGCCCTCAAGGAAAAAGCTCATTATTCAGTAAATTCTCCCTGAAGCCAAGAAACCAATCACCCTACCCCAAGACCCTTGTTCTCCAGCTGGAGGGACAAAGGCTGGGTGCTGGCCCACCCCATGAGTGTTCCAGCTGCACTATCTGCAGAAATGGGATGGCCCTCTGAGCACCTGACTTGATGAAGACCACCAGCTTAAATTTTTTGTTTTTTGTTTTTTTTTAAAAAAAAACTAGCTGATGAGTAAGAAGGTGCCAACACATACACTTGGGCCCACACACAGTCTCAAGTGGCCAGTCTTCAGTCTTATCCAATTTAAAACTTAAAATGAATTTCCCATCGCTTCTAAAAGGGGGCCACAGTAAATCCACATGGAGCACAGAGCCCAAAACTTTGGCAGAGCCAGGTCAGAAATGCTCCAGGACTAGATTTTCTTAGGGAAAAACTCAACCATCTGAAGCTGGTTGATAAGCTGACATCCCCCAATTATCAAACTAAGATCAACTCTCTTAAATACATCAAGTAGATACTTGGGTCAATCCGACTGCAACCTGATCACAAGCCCTCCGATGACACAAATGGTGAATTAACTCAAGCTAAAATGAAGCCTCTCAGGAGAGTTTCCTGCCCTCCAAGATAAAGACTGCCCAAACCAGGGACTCTCAATCCTGATGACTTTGTAATCACAGATGTTCAGGTCTCGCCTCCATCTGAGGTGTGGCCTAAGCAGGGGTATTATTTTTAAGCTGCCTCGGTGATACCCAGCCAGGTATGAGAAATTTTATATCCTTAGAAAGATGCTCCTTTTATTAAATCTATGGTTCCTATCCAGTGAAACCCAAAATGTGATCTATTCCAATATTTCAAAATATAAACTCTCTGCTCTCTACAAATGCTGATTGACTGGTTTACTATACAATACTCTGTAGGGCACACTGTTTTCTCCTTAAAGAATTGCAAGCTCATCTTCCCAAGCCAATCAACAAGGAACCCTGCCCAAGAAGGCAGCCTTTCAGGAAGAGCTAGCTCACTATAGAGCCCTGTTAGATTACCACCAGCCCATGGAATAGCTTACTGAGAATAATACTGGACTGTTAGGGCTTTTATTAACCTCTCCTTGGCCTCTGGCTCCAAAGAGGAGAAATTACTTGAGGCTGTCTACCAATGCTTCTACTAATCAGCACTTCTATTAACCTTGCTACTCAAAATCTCGTCTGTGGACCAGTAGCACTGAGAGGACTGTAGTTAGAAATGCCAAATCTGAGGTCCAACTCCAAACCAAATGAATCAGAGCTGATGTTTATAACAAGATTTCCAGGTATTTGTTTGCACACTGAAGTCTAGCATGCATTGCTCTTTATTTCATCTGGGATAGTAAGAATGGGGGCCAGATGCTAATTTAAATGGGAGATGACTGAGAATATGGCTCAAATTCCCTTTTTTATAATGTACACAGAACTCAGTGATTTGATAGGACGTCTGAATAAATGAGATGAGGGCCACTAAGACCAGCTGTCTTACAAACACTCCTATTAGTAAGATCCATCTAGCTATGGTGACACATATATGCAGACGGCATCACAGAAGACAATCAGTCTTTCTAATGGTGGGGTGTTGATCCATTATGCTAAAACCAAAGACACCATTTGGAAACAGGTCTTTCAACTTTTAACTCTGATACAACAAATAACTGCATACAGCAAGTCACCTCAGGCCGCTTCTCCACATAGAGTTTGCTCTGCTCAGAGTTGATATCGCTGGGGTTGTGCTCTTGTTGTGTTAGAACTGCTGAAGTGCTGATTTGAGAATACCCACTTACCAGTCACTACTATTTCCCAGCTGACTTCCAAGTGAATAGCCTCCACATGAGGTAACCGGTTTCCTAAGGTGCCTTCATTTGGCCTAAGATGATCTTGACTGATACTGAGTTTCTGGAAATGCTTCTGATGAGGTCGGATGTTTTCTGGGGGCACATACTGACTTTCAATCACTGAAAGACTTGCAAAGCTTTGCTGAAAGAAACTATATCTGAAGGATGACTTAAAGGATACACAATCCACTCACTGTTCTAGACTGACTTTGATCAACCTTTTGTGACAAATTATCTTTAACATTTTCTCTCTCCCTCATGTTCCCTCTCTCCCTCCCTCCCTCCCTCTCTCCCTCTCTCTCTCTCACACACACACTCGTCTTAGAACTTTTTAGTCATCTTAGTTCTTACACATATATATGACTAAGATGGAACATTAAAATAAAATCACATTTCATTTTTGTGAAGTTTCTGAAGTTCACTCATTTTGAGACCATCCTTGCTAATGTTCAAAATGATAAATGACAAATGACCTTTTGCCCATTTAGCCTGTAACAACATAGCATTTAATTTAAATCTGTAAGAAAAAAAGTATGGTTTGTCTATACAAGCAATTCCAGAAGTACATCCTTATTAGTATACATGTGGTGTGGGAACCAATGTAGATTCAAGACCAGATAATAATCAGTCAACAGCCCTGGCATCAACACAAGACGAGAAACTGCCCCATGTTTGGCTTTTGTACATCTGAATTTAAAAACAAACCCATTGGTTTATAAAGGGAGGACTCTTTACTTCCTCTGGATGTGTTTTCCTCCAGAATGTGTGCTCCATTTTGCAGAAGAAACCACCAAGGGAACTATTCCTGCCCCTGCATCACAGCACTCGTGGGCCTCCTGGAGGAGGAAGGACAGCATCTAAGCTTACGTGGTGGGGGCTGCTGGGTTTCTTGCCCGAGGGCTTGGGGAGGGGCACTCTCACTCTCTTCCTGTCCCCAAGGGTTATAAGGACAGGGCTTCCCTACCCAGCAGAGCCCTCCTCAGCTGCCAGGCCCCCATCTGCACAGATGTGTGGATCCCACCCAGGGCAGATGGGAAAGTTGTGCACCCAAGACACATCTTCCAACCGTGTTTTCCTCTAGCAGAGCTGGTACTGCACTTCAATCTTCGTCTGGTTTCTTCTATTTCCTCTAGCTCAGAACCCAGAAGGGAGGAAGGGTGTGATTAACTGGCATCTCCAAACCCCCTTAAGTTTATTGTTGTATTTTTTAGTGTTTTGTTTCTAAATATCAGGGTAAGGCAGGTGGTTTCCGGCAGCTATTTGAAAGCATGTCTCCAAAACAACACATTGCAGGTGTATGAATCTCTAATCCTAATAAATTAAAAGATGAAACGACTATAACAGTCATAATATTTTCTCTTTCCAAATATTGATTTTTAAGAAATACTGCAAGATATGCCAAAAGAATTCTGATCAGATGAGTGCAACTTTTGGTGCGAGAGAAGATAATCTGGAGGAGAAACGGCAGAATTTCAGCTCAATGCTCCATCATTTAGACTTTGACCTGAATGTTCCTAATGCATCCTGCTTTAACCAACAGTCCATTAGGGATATAAATAAACATTTTTTTTATTGTAACATATTATCTCACAAACACCATGGCCTAGCAGTGCAGAACACTCCTGTGAATGCCACTAACCAGGATCGTAGCTCTTGATAACTGCTGGTAGGCTTTCAAACTCGTCCACTTGAAAAGGGATCAGAGACTGTGTATGTAAATACATGTTTTATTTAATGGCCTTCAAAAAAAAAAAAAAAAGGTTAAACAGACATCACTGCTGTTTGGAATGAAAGCTTAGGCAGGATACCCTCAAGAATCCTCAGGGCACGAGAGCTACCTGATGGGAACTGCTGGCTTTGGAGATTTCTAACCCCTGGATTTGGCCTGACCCTGGCCACATGTCTTGGAAAGAAGTCTTCAGAGCAATGCATATTTGACCTAAAATAGAGACACTTAAAGAAAAAAAAAAAAAGTGAGGGAGGTAAAAACATCTCACTGGGTTTACTATAAACCTGGCAAAGGCTTTGCTGATTATACCGAATGTATCCAAGAGGACCTAGAGGAGACAGTTCTCATCTAAACAGAGAGAATACTCATCCAGGCATCTGAAAAACCAGTCAGATTTTATTCAATGACCCAGTGAAATGTAACTGCCATCGCTTCCCTCTTCACGAGAGCTGCTAGGAAAAGCTCAGAGCCAGTATCACCGGCCCCTTTCAGGAGGTGAACTGGTATCTCTTCTCTGTGTACCTCATTCCTGACTCTTACTTTCCTACTCTGTTTTATTTCAGGCCTCATTTTTTTTCCCTGACTAAATTTTACATGTATTTTAATCTTCCTGTATTATTTGTTAATCTCTTTTGGAACAAATCATGGTAAGCAATTAAACAAAAAAGAACAAGACAGCTGTAGTGGGTAGAATACTGTCCACACCCTCAGCCCCAAGAACCTGCTGCATTACACGGCCGAGGGGAGTGGAGGGCGCAGATGGGAATGAGGTCGCTAACCAGCCCACCTTAATGCAGGGAGACGGATGATCCTGGAATATCCCGGTGGGTTCCAGGTCACCACGGGGCCCTTGAAAGTAGAAAAGGGAAGCAGAGGGGAGGCCTCTCCTCAGGAAGTCTTAGACTATTTACTAGGTTGTTTGTATAAAACCAAGGACCCTGCTTGAACCAGTTTGGTTATTTGGTTTCTCCTACTAACCTCTGGTTCTACCCCAGCAGTAAGAGATTAGGGATCTTAGAAGGAGGGAGTGCTCTCTAAGGAAGGCAAGAGCACAAGAAGGAGCCACAGGAAGGGACAGTCCTTGAGGGCCAGTGAGAAGAGTGGAAGGGGGTGTCTCAGGAGGGCCTGGGGGCACCACCCTGCTTATGGTTCCCACTGAAGCCGATTTTCGCAATAAGGACACAGCATCACTGACTAACAGGATGTAAGACAGAGTTTGGAAGGCTTCTAGAAAAACTACTACAGCTGAGCCCCTCATCTACAGATATGTGAAGCACGGATGGGGGACAGGAAGCAAAGGGAGGGAAGACTGGATGCGAAGATGGGGTCAGATGCCCCATGAGTCACGTATGCTGACCATGGGGCTTCCCCTCTGGACCCTGGTCACCAAACTCTCTGCACCATGAAAGTGGGACAGTCCCAGCCAGCACAGCAGTCAGAGCCAGCAGTCATCACCTTAACATATCCTCTCAACCTACGAGGTGGGTGCTACAACTGCCCCCACTTACAGTGGGGGAAACTGAGGCATGAACTCCTCAGTCTATTCAGGGTTAACCCAGCTACCAAGTGGTAGAGCTTTACTCTAGTTGCTGAGCTTCTTAAGCAGCGCTCTAGGATACCTTAGTACCTGTCAGAGACATCTAGAAGGTGCCCAAACTTATGAAAATGAATACACAGACCAGCCTTGAAAGAAAACCGAAGGGACTGAATCACTTGATGGGGCACCTAACAATAAGCACTTAATAAATGTGAACTACTTTCCATTGCGGGTTGGGCTTCTGCCCGCATTTCTTCAAGGAAACCCTATATGCCAGCTACTTTCAAATGAGAAACTGGAAAGGTATAGAACAATCACCTGGACATTTTTCAAAAATAAACAACAACAACAACAACAACAAACAGCCCTGTGCAGAGGCCTCCCTTATCCTCTTCTCCAAATTCTGTTTTTCATCATTCTAGGTTAGGTTTCTAATGGGTTATTTTTAAAAGAAAACAACTTGCCAGATGATCCTGCAAACACCTCCTCACATCCTGCCCCCAGCCCAGCCAGTGAAGCATCCCTCCCACGAGGCATCTTGGCTCTTGTGACAGAGAGCCCAGAACGGATGGAGTACTGGAACCTCACGGTGGGGACTTAAAGATCTGAGGAACAACAAATAAAATTAGAGCAGTGAGCAAACAATTGAGCCACTAGAGCCAGCCAGGCAGGCACAGAGCAAGAGGGCAAATGCATGCGCGTCCGTGCACACACACACACACACCCTTAAACTACAGAGGCTAGCCTGGGTAAAAGGAGAGATTACTAACACATGTCACCATTTAGAAAGACGTTATCCATCTTACTATTGTTCTCTTGTGATTCTATCCAGGTGACATTAGAGTAGCATTTTAGACTACTGTCCATAGCACAAAAATTGGATGGAAGGGCAAAGAGAGGTCAACTAGAGAAGGGAGACCCCATTAGCTGAACATTCACAGAAGGGCTCGATGGGGGCTCTTGGGGTCCTGAATATCTCAAAGAAGACACTGAAGGTTTGAGAGATGCTCCTTGCCCTTGGAGACAAGCCCCAGCCCCCCTAGCACTCATCCAGGGCAGCACAGAATGCTCCTGATGGAGATGCCACCCAAGGCTCAGTAGTGATGGGGCCCAAAGACTCAGGGACTGGAGAGAAGCCCCAGGAGGTTGCCTGGGGCCTGGGACCTGAACTGGATTTCTTTCTTCATTAGCCCTCATTTCTACAACTCCAACTAATGCCAGGCCCCAGGGTAGACACTGGTGGACCGAAGGTGAATAGAACGAGGTTCTTGAAGCCATTGGCTGCAAGTGGCCAGCTTAAGGAAAGGTACAGGAACTCGAGACACTCAGCTTGTCTGCAGTTAGACCTAGGGGAGAATCGCTCTGAACTGGAGGGAGGGGACCATGATGCAGACTTCCAGGACCTGGGGCAGTGCTTTGAACCAGTCACCTAACATTTCAAAGCTCTGTTTTATCTGTCCTTAAAATGAGGCAGCAGAAATAGGGATTAAGTCCCTGCCATTTTAAGTATCAAATGAAAGGACCCGATTTTTATTTGCTAGCCCCTTGAATTTTTTAATTCAAGATGACCAGAATATGATCCTGGAAGAGAGTGGGGGGCAAGAGATTACAGAAATTGACTTACAGTGAGAGAATTATAGATAAATGAAGCCATTATGCAAACAGAAAACCACCGACGTTCAACTGTGCCCCTCCATTTTATCCCTTGTCTCAAATATGCTAAATTCATGTCACTTGCCTCTCATAACCACTAGATTTATGAGCCCATTAAAAAATGTTATCATCACCCCATGTAAAAAAACTATGGTCATTATTATAATGATTGAAATGCCTACAAGAGCATCTGGGGGGAATTTATTAATACCTTAGCAAAACGTGCCGTGAATATACCATTGGGATATTTACTTTTTAAAAGTTCCCTGATTTGGGGGCGCCTGCATGGCTCATTGAGTTAAGCCTCTGCCTTTGGCTCAAGTCATGATCTCAGGGTCCCTGCATCAGGCTCTCTGCTCAGCATGGGGCTTGCTTCTCCTCCCCACCCCTGCCTGCCTCTCTGCCTACTTGCGATCTCTGTCAAATGAATAAATGAAATCCTTAAAAAAGTTCCCTGATTTGTCCCAGTGAGTTCCATGAATATTTAACTCACACTTTGACTGCCCCAATCAGTCCCCCTCCCCCAGATTACAATTCAATTGGGCTGGGAAGGCCAGGAAACCATTACAATTTTAAGAATACCCCCAAATTCTAAGGTACAGCCAGAGTTGAGAACTACTGAGCTGAAGTGTCTGCCTTACCAGACAGATAATTAAAGTAATCAGGGAGAAAAGAGGGGGAACAACCCTGAGGAGGAGGTTGTTGGAGGACAGGAGCTGTGACGAACCATAGACCACATGCCCCAACTACAGAGGGGACCGCCTCGCATCTCCAGCTACCGGATAACTTATGGGAAGGCAGCCTGGGGTGGCCAGATTGGCGGGTCTTCTCAGAGAATCCAGAAAACCAGAGTTTTGGGTGAGATCTGTTTGCAAATGGCGACACTAGTTTCTGTGTTTGTTTTTGTTTTAACTTCTCTGTGGGCCAGAGTTTAAAGGTGTTTAGAATAATGCTCCACCTGCTCAGTGCACATCATTACAGTGTCTGTCACTTTATCCTGATTGTGTAACCATTCTTAACTTTCTCAACAGCAGCCAGTATTGTTCTTCATCAAATACCAATTTCTGACCATGTTAAAGGCTTTAGAGCCCCCAGCTTTTACAGTCCACGTGCTCTACTCAATACAACTTGGGAATCAGTTACACCTAATTGCCAATCCTAAGGAACTGGAAAGATGACTGGTCCTAAGTCATCTAGGGAGAGATGCAGTCCCCAGCATTCTGAAAGTCTAAGTGACCTGCCCCGGGCCACCAAAGACTTCTAGAGGTAAGGGTGACCCACCCTGCCGGGAGTTTGCCCTGGAAATTTCCTCCCCAGGGGAAACCCTCTCATTACCAGCAGAGAAGGATGGCCGGTCACCCTAAATGAAGGACAGAGCCATACTGCTCTCCCGTGTGCATGCACCCCATCTCCTATAATCTGGTAATTCTTGATATGTATATACATTTTGGTTTCACGTCTTGCTCCCTGGTAAGATTCAAACTCCTTGAATGAGGAGATTCAAGTCCTTCTGCAAATAATATGTGTTGGGAAGAGTCCTTATGGTCCCTTGGTCAATGAAGATGCCTGCTGGCGTTGTCCTTGGAAAGCAGAGGCACTGCTGGTCTGCAATCTCTCTGAAGAAGCTGCAGGTCTTGCCCACCCGCCCAAGCCTCCTCCTCAGTCCCCAATAACTGCTTCACCACTTCGCCAACACACAGCAGGAAAAAGACAAAGAAATCAATCAGATGAGTAAATTTCTGATCAGAAGGAAGCTGGCTGCTTTCTTCTCTCCTTGGGCCATGAAGTCTCCTTCCTCCTCTAATAAGGTCATGACCCATCATCAAGGGACGCGGCATCTAGTGTGTTCCCCATTCTCCACTTGAGAGCTACACCTCAGAAGGCAGCTTCTCAGCTGTGAAAGAGGTCGGCCTTTGTGATCCTCTCTCAGAAGCCTGCTTCAGAATTACTCAAGAGGGGGAGAGCCGAACGCAGAGTGTCTTGCATGGACGGAGGCCAACTGAAGTGGTACAAAGACTTGAGAATTAGATCCAGACTCAGATCTCAGCAGTGGCATGACTTGGCCCTGTGTGTCTTTGGGAAGTTACAGAAACAGAGATCCTGTCTACTTTGCAAAGAGTCCAGTCCAGTGGCCAGCCCCTGAGGAGAGGTGGGTGTCCCTGAAGAAGTCTCATGACTCCTCTAAGGAGCCCCAAAGGCCTCTGTGCATCAGATGAGAGAAGTCACCCTACCACCTGATTTGAAAACCTACTATCTGCCTTTTCTGACCCAGTTTTATTCTGAGGCAGATAGTAGTTTCCCTATTGCTCTTTAGTTCCCTTTCTCAGAAGACACAAGCCCATCTGTGTGAAATGTAAAAAAATGCAGGCAAGTGTCAGCAAAATGTCACCACAGCTGACACAAAGGATTCTTCTATCTTGTCCATCAGTTTTGATGAGGAGGCCGAGCTAAAGTCAGTCACCAGAATGGATTCTCAGTACTGGTAATGGTAAAGAGGGCTACTTCAAAGAAATCTCTCTTGGGTTAGCACCTAAAAGTCCAAAATCCACTGAATTCCTTATAACCCATAATAATATTCCATCTCTCACAGCAAAACTCCATTTTATGATTCACTGCATAGAGCCATACGTTGGGAGACGCTGTATTTCAGAATTATGACCAAAACAAGACAAAAAAAAAACAATAATAAAATAAGCCCTGTGCCCTGATGTTTTACAATCTAAACAAGATAAAACAAAGCAATATTTACACATGCCTGGGAAACAATTCACACTGACATAATTTTAAGCTAACTGTGTCTGAGATTCAAGAAGAATAAATGTACTATTCTTCTAGCATAAAACCTGTTGTGGTGGTTCGACTTTTCACATAAGAAAGTTATGACCTTAGGTCACTAGATAGAATTACACTGCTCAAATTTATTCTTGGCAAGCTCTTTGGGCTATAATCCACTTTATAAGGATAAACAAGTGGTAGCTGTCAAAATCTCACACTGCTACCACTCCCAGAATCAAGTCTGTCCATGCTATTCCTCAAGTAAAATGAGTCCCAATGAAATCAAGAAATAATCCAAAAGTTCACATAACATGAATTGCTACATTCTAACCTGGCAAGAGAAAGAGGTGTTGAAGAAATGCATTATTTAGGTCTGTAGCCTACTTAACAGCAATCTCTCCATGTCCACTTCCTGGTTGTAATATTGTACTAGAGGATGTAAGATGACACCATTGGGGGAAGCTGGGTTCAAGGGACAATCTGTCCTCTTTTTACAACTTCTCACGAAATAATTATATCAAAATAAAGGCTTTTAAAAAAGAATTATTGCCTATTTACATATTGGGGAAGATTTTTCATGACACAGAAACCCAAACCACTTCCCTCACGCTCCCTGCTTCTGCTTATGGGTCCAGCATGGGACCTACACCTAAATACTTTGAATAGGTCTCCAGATGACTCTGAAAAACCTCCCCTATTCAGTGAGAACCACCCCAAGAACGTAAGTCACCAGAGACTTTTAAGATTGGGGAGAACTCCATGTTTGATATTGGCTGCTGTATAGAGAATTTGAAGACATTATGGCTGGAGCCCAGGAGCCCAGGAAGGTGGTTCATGCAACTCTGGGTGACAAATGAGTCAGATAAAGGCCTCAGCAGGGTACTGGCAGTCATACCATGTAGACACCAGGAACCAGAAACATTTAAGAGATCAAATCAGCAGGACAATGGACAATGGCTAGTGGAGGGGCTGGGGGAAGTAGAGGCTTAGATGACCATGAGACTTACAGCTTGGGCATGTGAAGAAAAGTAGGATGTCCTTCATCAAGAAAGGAAAAGGGAGGAGCCATTCTGTGAGGGAGGATGAAGAAACCTGCTTGAAGGTTCTACAGGGCAACAGTACTCTATGATCCACTGCTGACCAAACAGTCTTCTTCCTCAAGGGGAGAAATTCCCCTTTCCTGGTCTGACTGGTCTTAAAAGAACCTGAAGATGCCCAACTTGGCACAGCTGATGAGAAGGACAGCTACAGCCCTGCCACAGCAGCCACTTGGCTCTGGTCAGTCCCTTCTCACGTCCAACCACATATCCAGTCACCTGACCCCACAGAACTCCAGCTAGAAAAAGATGACCCAACTGAGAGGTCTCCACAGGATCTAGAGCCTCTTCAATTCTAGCATTCCTGTGAAGGGAACTAAGTGCCACAGGGTATCAGACTTAAAAAGACACCCCCCCCCCCCCGCCAAAATTGAACACCCTACAACAAATGTTTTCACATTTTTTCTCACCAGTAGGAGTTCAGGTTATTGGGGAACAGGATGAAGCGCCTATACAAACACTTCCCAGATGGACAGCCATAGCTCAAGTTTCACTTAGAAATGCATTTCTTGGGAGTGCTCAAGTGGCTCTGTCAGTGAAGTGTCCGAATCTTGATTTTGGCTTGGGTCATGACCTCAGGGATTCTCTCTCTTTCCTTCTCCCACTGCCCTTCCCCTGCTCATGCTCACTCTCATTCAGTTGGGGGGGGGTTTCTTTGAGGAAGAGAATTAAAACTCCAGGAACCCCATCAACAAAAAAACATTTCTAGAATCAACTACCAAGAAGTAGAAGGGAACTGAGAAATAGTAACTCCCTACTGCCTTCTCTAGAAAGTTTCCTTTTACAAGGTCACTGTGATCAGAGATTAGCCTCTTCACCACGTTGCCCATTTTCCAACCCAATCTTCACAGACAGGGCATTTTCAAGTGGAACACTACCTCCTCAAGCCCTAAACACAAAGGGTCCCTCCCTCTGCCATATCCTAGAGCACTCAGTATCTCTATTTGTCTTATTTCCCTGATTATGTTATTGATGATGCTATATAAGGACTATTTCTTGAGCACTCGCTATGCACCAGCTAGGTGCTTCATGTAAATATTAATTAATCCTCACCAATTAAGCCAATATAATACCCATTTCACAAATGAGGAATGCAAGACTGAGCCATTACTACAGTGCACAGCCCTTACCCTCTGTGCTGACCCAGACAGCTCCTTCCGGTAAGCCCTAGTTTACTCCATATTACATGTTATGTGTGAGGTTTTTGTCCCCACAGCATCTAACACAAAAGTTCTGTCCTACCACCCTCGGGTGGTAGAGCCAGCATGCTCTTTAAGTCAATGATCCTATCTACCAGATTCCAGTGTTCCCAGGGGGATCAGAGTCTTGTCCAGAACTGGCATTGTCCCCTCCCTCTGTCTGGACTCCTTATTTCTCTAACTTCTCTATCATCGCCATCATCATCATATGGTGCCTGCTAAAGCTAGCTACAGCTTTCAGGCTTCGCAAATATTAACCTGGCTTCTCTTCTCAATAAACCTTTAAGGTCAATACTGTCAGCCCATCTTACGGGTAAGGAAATGGAGATGCAGCAAGGGTAAGCAGCCTGCCCTAGACCATTCAGTTAGTACGTTGACCTGCAGTGTGCACAAAACTGAGTTAAGTTTTCTGAAAACCATAGTAATTGTGGCTCTTATATCCAACCTCCCTCCTCACTATACCCCAGTGAACAAATCAACATGGCTTTATTTATCACTGGACTTGTCACGAAGCCGGGTTTCTCCATTCAGGGTTGGTATAATTGATTATTTTGAACCTAGGTGCAAGACTTCCCATTTCTTCCCAATACTTTACTTATTGTTCCTGTGGTCCATTGTTCTAGGCCACTGGTTTTCTTTGAACTGTTTTTGTCAATCAAAACTCTACATGTCATTTTTGCCTCTGTAACACTTGTAACTTACACAATTTTAAATTCAGATTCTTTCAGCAGCCACTATCGCAAGATCCTGAGAGAAAAAGGTATCAAATAAAACATTAAACACCCCAGTAGTGGTAGGAAAACTGGAAAAATAACAGTTCAGATAAACCACCAGTTCTACAAGCTGCTTCCCATGGAGGCTGAGGAGGGTGGGAAGAACTCCCACCAAGAAATCATGCAGCTTCTCATTCCACTTTGCAACAATCTCCCCTGAAAAAATGGTATCCCCAACTAAAAAGGAGAGTTCTATATGAGAGGACATCAACAAAGAAAGTCTGGGGACATCTTCTGACAAGAGATCTGTACATTCATGAACAAGCAGCATTTACCCCCCACCATGGAGGAATGTGGTTTATGTGACGACTGTCTTATCTTTGTTTTGGTAATGGCTTTACGGAGCTATAGTTCACATCCATACGACTCACCCATTCAAAGGGTACAGTTCACCAGTTTTCAGTATACTCAAAGAATTGTGCAATTACCACAGTAATCAGTTTTAGAACATTTCCATCACCCCAGAAGAAACTTCATACCCTTTAGTTATCACCCCTAATCCCCCATCCCCACCCCAAGTCATAGGCAATCACTAGCCTACCTTCTGTCTCTAAATGTGCCTATTGTGGACATTTCATACAAACAGAATCACAGAACACATGCTCTTTTGTGATGGGCTTCTCTCACTTAGCATCGTGTCTTTAGGATTCATCCTTTTTGGTAGCATGGACTGGTACGTCGCTCTGTTCATAACCAAATAATATTCCGCTGTACAGGGATACCACAGTTTGTTTATTCATCAATTGATGGCTATTATGAATAAAGATGCTATATCAACATCCATGGCCAGCTTTTCACATGGACATATTTTCATTTCTCTTGTTTTTATACTGAGGAAGAGAACTGTTAGGTCATTAGGTTAACTCCAAGTTTACCCAGGGGCTGCGCCACTCTGTATTCCCACCAGCAGCACAGGAAGGTTCTTCTTTCTCCACACCCTCACCAACACTTGTATTAGATCTCTTTTAGGTCAGTCATCCTCGTGTGCGTAAAATGGGAACCCACCCTGGTGTTGATTTGCACACCCCAAGGGCAAATGATGGTGCGTAGCTTTTCCTCTGTTAATTGACTATTTGTGTTTCTTTTCGGGAAAGTATCTATTCAGATTATTTGCCCATTTTTTAATTGGATTGCTTGTCGTTGTACTAAGTTGTAAGAATTCTTAATATATTCTTAATGAAAGTTCCTTATCAGATATGTAACTTGGAAATATTTTCTCCCATTCTATGGGTATGAGTCTTATCTTCCCTTTTCAAAAACTGATTGTAATATTTTCCTTATCTGCTCTTTATAAATAAATTTATTCATTTGTCCAGTTATAAAACATTAAAAATCCATTCAAATTAGTTTTCTAGCAATTCTTATCACCATTATCTGTGGTATTTATTAAAAACTAAGTGGGCACATCTCATGAGCTCCTTAATACATCACACTGTCATAACATTATTTTTAAAGACAAAACCATCGGGACGCCTGGGTGGCTCAGTTGGTTAAGTGGCTGCCTTCAGCTCAGGTCATGATCCCAGTGTCCTGGGATCGAGTCCCACATCAGGCTCCTTGCTCGGCAGGGAGCCTGCTTCTCCCTCTGCCTCTGCCTGCCACCCTGTCTGCCTGTGCTTGCTCTCTCGCGTGCTCTCTGACAAATAAATAAATAAATAAAATTAAAAAAAAAAAGGTTTAAAGACAAAACCATGACTCTTACAAATATAAAATGAACATCCATCAAAGATCATCTTTAGCTCACTAACTGAAAGGGAACCAGGATATTACAACAGATTCAAAAGAGAATACAAAGAATACACACATATGTAGGCAATCAGTTAAGTCGAAATAAATTTGTTCGTATAAAACTGGCTTCTTGGGAGGATGGGTCAGTGGTACTGCCATTGCACAAAATTAATTTGCATTTCTATGAACAAGGATAATTTCCATTACTATCACTTGCCAAATAGTTTCTTTACCATAACATACCAAACTAAAAACAGTTAAAAGAAAATGAAAGGACAGAGAACCCCAAAGTGTACACTAGGTATAATTCTTTTTTGCCTATTTCAGAGTCTTTTGCAATTTTTCCTGACAATATATTTTTTTTCCAGGTGTTATATCACTTAGAGCTCAATCAGGCGATGGAAATCACACAGTAACTGAACAAGAAAATTGGACGTGAAGATCTTAATATAAACAACTATGAACTCCAACGAGGGACTGGGATGACAAGAGATGGTCTAGCAAGAAGTAATGCCAGGAAGTCTAAAGCATAGTGGAGGACCAGCTACTACACCGGGCATGAAACAGAACACAGGAGGCGGCCCCCACCCAGGGAGAAGATCCTGGTTTTGTAAGAAAGGGTACAGCTATGATTTGCTAGGTGACACAGAAGCCACTATGGTACCAGTTGGCCAAATCTGGAAATGCATCCTCTAGGGTACCAAAGAAAGCAGTTTGCAAAGAGGTACCTTAACGGAGGTACTCTGCTACAAAATCACAGAAGGGCATGCCAGGGGAAGCTGCCGGACACTATGCGCTCCTGGAGGCCACATGCCACTGGAACAGGCCACTTGACAAGACACATTCCCTGGAAGAGCCCTCCCAGACAGCAGGAGGCAGGAAAACCCTTTCACCGATGCAGTGCTTCTCCAGCGCCCTCTATGGGCCAAGTTTAGCATTGCGCCAACTGCAAAGGAGAAAGATCTTAGGGGCCCAGATCAAGTTTCACAGAGCCGACAAGAGGGACCACATTGAGAGGCCACAAATCACTAATGATAAATTTCTCAAATGCAATTGGGAAATGGCAGATGTCTATCTGGGGAAAGGCACTGGTGTATTACCTTCTGGCTGGATGACTTCAGACAGCTCTCACAAGTGAAAATGAGGATTCTAACTGGGGCCCTTCTTTACCCTGCTATCTGCCAAGGGCTGATCCTGTAATACTAAGACTCCTTCCCAACTTCCCTTCAAAGGAACACCCTTTTTAACTTCCACTTCACTCCTCTTCTTTCCCTACCCTCCTAAAAACAAATACACAATCACACACACACATACACACACTATAACAGCAGGTGCTACTGCTGGGATTGATCCCATACTAATTCTGTGCCATTCTCATTACTATGCCCTGAAACAGTGACTAAAATATCCCCAACCTTTCCTCTTTCATCAGAAAGATTACTCCCGCTGTATAAATCCTTCCGATTTTGTGCTGTTATTCTCACTTGGAAATCACCGCCATGAGCCCGGTATTTTCTGGATCCATTTCTTCCCAGCCTTGAGCCTTTAAGCCAGTCTGGGCTTCCTCTTTCTAATGGGTGGCAGGTGAGTGAAAGTCAATGATGGGTGCCCTAGTCTAGGTTAAAAGAAACATGGCCCCTTCCAACCTGTGATGTTCCACAGCCATTTCCAAGACAAGCCGTTAGCACCAGCAGCCTCCCCTCCAGAGCACACAGACTGACCAAAGAACGTGAAGTTTCCATCATAAACCAGAAACACTCTGAGGCCACATGAGATGCTGCAGAAAATCATAGCTAGAGAGGATCCTAGAGCAAACCAAGAGCCTTCTCTTGCTGAGGAAGCCCCCCTGCCCGGTATACCCTCTGAAATCACGCAGTGAGATTCAAAGGTAAGGAGGTGTTATGGTTGAGCTTTTCCAGAAGACAGGCTATTAAAAACAACCTACGAACCAAAGGGGTTGGTGCCAATGTTTTTTGAGAGGTGCAACTTATGTTTGTTTTAGGCAAAATTGGTAGCTCTGAACTTGAGTGTTCATCAGTGCTAGACCATGCAGAGAATGGATATAAATGCAGGTCCTGCCAAGAATAGCACATTTCTAAAACTCACCATTTCAGCTTTTAATTTTTGGGTTTGAGTGCCAATAGCGATTAGAATGGAGTTGTAAAAAGACCATACCCAGAGCTCAACCCAGCACAGGTCTCTTAAACTGTTTGGTTTCACAGAAAACGATAGCTGCATGGTCAAATCTCTTACTGCTGCAACCCAAGATTCACAAGGAAGAGTAGAAATAAGGCCCTGAGATCCAGACCCTGGGTATGTGTCTTTTCAGCAGGAGAGAGGATGGAAGGGAAGGTGGGTGGAAGATCAGGGCTGTGCTTTGTGGTGAAGTGATGAATCAGGGAGGGCAGAGCAACAAAAACACTTCTATTGATAAGGATACACCCTTGTTATTTGATGCTAGACTAGAAATCAGGTCAGGAAGACTTTTTATTTTTTAATTAGTTACCAACATGTGAAAAACAAGGAAATTTCACATAAAAATCTAGCTTTCTAGTATCTCCTGAAAAATGGGACTAGCTGCTAACACTGAACTCATTCCTGTGAGGGGCACTTGGCAGGAATGGAGTAACTGGGGCCTGGTTTTCCAATCCTTCATGAAAGCTAATGCAGGCTTTACACATCTGTGTTCCTTGCTTTGCATTTTAGTTTACTCCTACAGTAAAGTACTTTAAGATCTCAATGGGGGCATATGGTGTTGGTGCTTTCCTTCAAGGTAGATCTCAACACAGCCATCCAACAGCACAGTGTTTCAGCAACCATTCCTGCCAAATATTAGGCACTCAGTATCAAACCCATGATTGCATAAATTCTACCAGACCCTCCGCTGTGTACACCATCTCATTTAATTCTTTTTTTATTTTATTTATTTATTTTTAAAGATTTTATTTATTTGACAGACAGAGATCACAAGTAGGCAGAGAGGCAGGCAGAGAGAGAGAGAAAGGAGGAAGCAGGCTCCCTGCTGAGCAGAGAGCCCGATGCGGGGCTCGATGCGGGGCCGATGCTGAGACCATGACCTGAGCCGAAAGCAGAGGTGCTTCTCTACGCTTATCTCCCCGGACCAGACTTCTCAGAGGCAGCACCGGGGTCTTACTGCTTGAATCCTCAGCACCTTCTATGGTGACTGCATATGGCGGATGTGACGGTATCCTTCTATCCCTACACCTCAAGAAGACAGTCCAGAAAGGATCATTTTCCTGCTCTGTGCATTTGCCTGTGAACACTCATGGAAAGGTACAAAACCAAAGATACAAAATCACATACAGGCCTGCAGATACTATCTAAATGATTTTGCCTGAAAATGCTAATAAAAATGACAGGAAATCAGAACTTCATCTGAAACACTGACGGGACATGCCCAGGACATGATGCCTCAGAGAGCTCCGACCGCTGCACAAGAAAACAGGCTGCATGAGAATTTTGCTCCTTGAATGTTACTGGGCCTGGGAATCTGGTTATTCTGTGGACTGTGAATCACAGGTCTCCTGAGTCTGCATATCCAGTAGAAATACACAGACTCTAACAGTTATTTAACATTTCAGGAGTTTCAGAGACTGTGCCTAAATCTATAAAATAAAGTCTGGCTTCCTGGCTTCTGAAGGACTTAAAGACACAGGTTAACACTCAGAGCACTTTATCTTTACAACGCAAATCCTTTCCAACAACTACTCTGCGGGGAGAGGCCATGCAATGTGTGCACACAGGTCACACGCCTCATTCCAGAGCAAGGTGACAAACGAATCACACTGAAAATTTCAAGACAAAGCCCCAAGCCTGGAAACAGGAGTGACTGGCATTGCTCCGACCCACACTTTTGTAACAGCGGGTGAGAAATCGTGAGACACGGACTGCTTATCCACAGAAGGACTGCGGGACCGAGGTGTGGAGAGGAGAGGCTGGAGAGGAAAACTAATTAAAAAGCAAATGGGGAAAAATGAGCTTGGAAAGGGCTCACTGAACTGCTGACAGAATAGAGTGCTGAGGTGAAAAACAAATGCAGAAGAGATTTGGCAGAATCCAAAAGGAACATGACCAGAATGAGAAATGAGGTCACGGCCAACTCCCAGCTATAAGTCAGAGACAGAAGCAGAGTGACATTGGGACGAAAAAAGAAAAAACTTCCCTGGACAACAGGGGACTGACTGATGGAGAGAGAGGGAAGAGGACAGTGGGCAGATTGCAGCCACAGAACACAAAACACAACAGCATCCCCCAGGCTCACAGTGCATGTGTGTGCACACGTGCGCATGCGTGCACGCACACGCACACACACAGCTGGAATCCACCCATTGCAACCTGAGGCCCTCCTCAGGAAAAAAAAAAAAAGAGGAGACCAAGTAGAAACGGGGGACAATGAGCCGCCGGAGCTGCCACAAATGAGCTTACCACTACCAACAAAAGCCTACCTGGTGTGCAGAGAGGATCTGCGGGCGCTCCAGGAGCACCTCCCTGTATGCCCGCGCCACCACATCCTCAGGCCTTCCTACTCCTGTCCATGAATGCACGAGATGACAAGGAAGAGGCATCAGCTAGTGTTCCTTTCATCTGAGCCCTTTTCTACAGAGATGGGTCATTTGACTTGGGGCAGCGGGGTGGGGGTGGGGGAAGGACTCAGGAAAGGCACAGAATGTGAATGCACATGCCTGAGCACGTCACTGTGAAACCACAGCTGTGTTCACAACATAGGTTTCCTGAAATGAGAGGCTGGGGGGCGGGGAGAGGCGGGATCCTATGGATGGGGACAAGGATGGGTGGCCGTGCCCATTTCAGCCTCCAGTCTCATGTGGAATAGCAAGTCCTAGTTGCTGCTAAAGGCTCATGAACTTCCTGCAGGCCTTCCTCTCGCCAACAGAGGTAGGCCTGCTGGGTCGGTGGTGCTTTCACGGACAGACAATGGACCTGGCAAGAGTCCAGTTATGGTGGCGATGCTGAACTCACAAGGGTCGGAAGATGGCTTGCACTTGGCCAGGCTCCACCAAAAGCCCTTTACTTATACGAACTCATTTATTCCTCTCAAATAACCCAGGGGGGTGGGTGGGGAGAGGACCATCTCCACTCTTTACAGAGGAGGAAACAGGTCAGAGAAAATCACGCATCCCCCAAGGTCGCCCCTCTAGTAAGAAGACAGGGCACAATTCTAACTACTCTAGACAACTTCACCAGAGGTTCCCAGACTCGAACTTCCCCACTTGACAGTGCTGTTAGTGATAGTTTTTTCAGGATACTCTTAGGGACAAAATAAATAGTAAAAGCTCCATTTTCTAACTAGTTAGGTCCGAACAGCTCAACAGTTATAGTTAAGTGATATCTGGCAGATGGAGCTGTGTTTTCCTCAAAACTGGGTAAAATCCCATGGCATCCTTGTGACTTTCCTGTGATCCCCCGCAGAGCACCTCAGCCCACGATCTGGAATCCACAGAACTACGCTGTCCTGCCTTCTTCCTTTTGATGAGGAAAGAGCATCAGGCTACAACAATCATGCTGTCTTGTCTGTTCCTTAAACTTAGTGCATGAGTCACTCATGGATGTGATGGGAAAGGATGGGAAAAACAAAAACACAACACAACTTGCTAACAACTGCCTCTTGGCCATCAACTATGTCTGAGCCCCTGACAGAAGGCTTTTCCACTTGGCCCAAGGACACTCTCCCAACTTTAATTCGTGCCATTTCTCACCCCCTACAGTAAACCAAGCATTCTAGAAGCTCCTGAGGTCCTCCATCCCCCGGGTAGGAGGGGGCTCCAGCTGCTGTGCACCCTCTTCCCAGCCTGCTCTTTAATCATCTCCTGCTCCCAGTTCCTGGGTGACTCCGTTCCTCTTCTGGGAAGCTGCTCCCCACTCACAGACATGGTGCACTCCTTCCTCTGGCTTCACAGCCCATTGTGGATACGGACTTCTGGGCTTACTCCCATTCTCTCATTCTTGGCCACCTTCTTGTCCATCTCTCCCACCCCTTTGGTTAAGGGCCAAGGTTAAGCCCTTTGGTTAAGGGCAAAGGTTAAGCCCTTTGGTTAAGCCCTGCAGGGCAGGGCTGGTATCTCATGCTTCCCTGAAGACTATGCACAGTAAATAGTACCTAGTCCCTCCTGAGTTTTAATGCATGAAGAATGTTATAAGAGAATGAAGGATTGTTGAGGAACCCCAAGGATTATGGGTTGAATGAACAGTAAAATAACTGAGGCACACTGACTGCACTGAGAGCTCCAGTTAAGGGTCTCCCTGGACCCATGCCTCTTGCAAGGAGAGTCTGCAGCAGCTCTCATCAAGAAGAGTCTCTATCCTTACCCTATGCCTCTGGCCTGGTCCTGCACCTTGTTTTGGCTGATAACATGCAGCCCAAGTCAAGGTTTATCAGTTCTGAACCTGGACATCCAAAGACTCTCATTGCATGGTTTTGCTTACCTCTTAAAACCACAAAAATGACGGGCTCGTCAGCTACAAGAGGGCAGACCATGTGGGAGGCAGTCCATCTGTCCCAGCCAAGACCATCTGGGACCAGACTCAGCCAGCCAACCCCCCAAATATGTGAGAAAGCCCAGCTAAGACCAGCAGACCGACCCCTGGTTACGTGAGTGAATCCAGCTGCAACCAGAAGAACCACTCAATGGCACAACCAGGAACACCGACAAAAGGTTTCCTGTTTCAAGCCACTTGGTGCCGGGGTGGCCTGGCATGTGGCAATAGCTGACAATGAATCAACAATTTGGTTATAGGTAGCGGCCTCTCTAGAGAACCACAAGCTCTTCGGCACACGTTAAGAGGTGTGCGGTGTGCACTGTTGTGAGGTGCGTGAACCCACTCTCTCTGAACTGTACTGGGGATTTACTTGAAGTTAATGGGTGCGCATCATTGCCCTCATCCAGAACACTACCACTATCCAGTTTGATAAGCTTTTTTTTTTTTTGAAGTTTTTATTTATTTGTCTGAGAGAGAGCACGAGTGAGCACAAGCCAGGGTAGCAGCAAGCAGAAGGAGAAGCAGGCTCCCTGCTGAGCAAAGAGCCCAGTGCGAGACTCCATCCCACCACTTTGGGATCACCCACCACTTTGGGATCACGACCTGAGCCAAACGCAGAGATGCTTAACAGACTGAGCCACCCAGACGCCCCTTGACATGCTTCCTTGAGGAAAGTAAGTGGAAAAGGCCAATCAGGAACCCGCTCCCCGGTCCCCTCCCTGGGAGCCAGCAGTGACGGTAAGCATGTATTGGTGGCCTATCTTACCCACCCTCTATGCACACCACCTGCCTGTGAACCAGATCTCGAGTCCACACAACTTCTGGCAAAGATAGCAGATCCTTTTGGGAAAGGGCAAGGAAAAAAAACATTTTTCTAAGTCATGATCCATTTTTCTGCCTTCAATCCTCTATGGTTTTCCCCCTTCAGCCAACAAAATGCCTGGTCTCGTGCTCCGCACACCTGAGCGCAGACATGGGCTCCTGCACTCCGCGAGCTCACTCGGATGGATCTCTTCTCTCAGCAAGGGGTTAGATAAGAGCCCAGCTTCATTCTCTGCTGACTATACAAGTCAGAAATCCCCAGCGGGTCAGGAAGCCCCGGGCTTGTTTTAAAAAAAAAAAACGCGGAAGTCTTAGTGACCAAACCTGTCTTGGGTGTAGCCACGGTAATGCAGGAAGCGCTGAAACTCAACCAAATTTCAGAAATAGAAGACTTTAATCAATGTTCTTGCTGGGGGTACCTGCTGCCTTGATGGACGGCGCAGTGTCTTTCCCTGATGGATTTCCTTGTGAGGGCAGCTTTCAGCTCGGTTTTTCGCTAGCCACACACCAATCTCCTGCTGCTCTCCCAGGAAAACTCTAGCAAATTAGGAAGCCTGGCATGCCTCAGTTTCACATACAGGAAATGGAGCATCAAGTAAGAAAGAATGAGAGAATATGAAAATGTGAAGGCTTGGCACAGTCCTGGGCAGCTATCGCTGCTCAAAAAATGTTTCTTTCTTTCCTTTCAGCTAAAAAAACACACTCACTACACTACACTACACACACACACACCCCCCTTTAGGTACTCATCTTCTTCCACCCAATATAATATCACATTTGTAGTAACAGTAATAACAGACTCCTGAAAGCCATATCCCGAAAACACAGATACTCATTTGACTTTTACCCACACCATGCTGGGTATGATTGACACAGGGCCCCTGAGGATCCTACCAACCTCCAGGGACTTTTCTCTTCCCAGAAGGGCCAACCACCTCCTAACACAATCCAGAGTAGGTAATGAGAAAACAAGTCACCAGGATCCTAGGAAACAGCATCCCATTACCCTATCGAAGGGAGTCTTCTGCTAAGCCCACCGTGGCTCTATTTTCTGGCAAAAGCATCACTGTACTAAGCAAGACACCTATCTTGGGCAGACCAGGGCTCCAGTGTCCTGGACTGGCCCTCAGCTCAAGGGCCATCAAGTACAGGAATCACAACTCTAGAGACCTTGCCCCCCACTCCTGCCACCCTCCTTCACGGAACACCTGAGACAGTGCCTAGGTGAACTGCAGAAATGGCTACAGCAGCATGAAAATAATGCCAAATCTGTCTTCATTAATCACCTTCCTAGGATGGGTGTGAAACACTCAGGACAAGAGCCGGAAAATGACTCATACTACCCGCTTACAGAAGGAAAGCCGGTTCTCTTCAGCACAGTTCACAGACCAGCACTGTTTCCTAGCCAAGCTCCAATTTTTGTCCACCGTAAATTCTTTCAATCATGAAACTGCCTCGACCAACCAAAAAAACATGGACGAAGAAGTAACCCCGGGGTAGTGTTTTCACTTGTCAAATGGCTCTGAGCTACCTCATCTTCATTTTCTGTCTTTGCAGTCCCTCTATCCTGGATGTACATGGGATTGCAACAGGGGAATTTCCCACTCAAAAGCTGCAAATCGAGTTCTGGTCTTAGGACCTTGCTGTGCACAAGCTTCAGCTTATCCTTCTTTCACCTGCTGACTCCGCTGTGGAGAACTCTGTGTGTCTAGGTTTGGTGCTTACAAATCCCGCCAGGCCAAATTAAGCGGGCCTGATTTGGACCCTGTTCCTGATTTCTGCTGATCTCACTTCAACAAACCAAACATATGGTGAGTGCAGAATGTTATTTCGCCAAAGACACCAACTCCACAAGCTTCTTTCTTGCAAAACAGCTGAAAGACCATGAAGGCTGTTAGAACTCATCAGCCTCTTTGGAAACTTAAATAATCATGCCTTTCTAAGGTCATGATCTAAAAACAGTGAAGATTCCAAAGTCCATGATAAGCATAAAACAAAAGCCCATAACCAAGTCCTTCAGAACCCAATATAAAGGGTCAGCTTAAAATCCCAACATCACAGCAATGCAGACCCACTGGCATGGCCAAGGTGAAAAGGACAGGAAATGCTAAGTATACTGAGGATATAGGGGAGGAAGGCGCTCACATACTGCTGGCCAAAGTCCAAGCTGATACACCTGGCAGTTTCAGGGAAACTGGCAGTCTCTCATTAAGCTGAACACACATGCCCGCTGTGACCCAGATAGATGTTCCACTGTTCAGCAGATCCTCGACCATCATGTAGACCCATGCTCCCCAAGACAAACACACTAGTGTTTCCAGAAGCACTGTTCCTAACTATGAAAACCTGAACATCGTCCAAATGCCCCCCCCCCCCATGGCAGAACGGATCGACAGGTCAACACATGGATCGATAAATGTGCATATTCACACAGGGGACAATCCTCAACCAGAAAGGACGGTCCACGACTCTACAGTAATACGGACGAAGCTCACAAACACTGAGCAGAAGCGAGACACAAAACGGTGCACACTGCAGGAGTTCCCTTACAGACAGAACACCAACACAGACCACAGTAATGTGCACTGTTAAAGGTCAGGCGGAGGCTGCCAGGACGGACAGGAAGTGACCAGAAAGGAGCACCCAAGGGCTTCTGAAGTTCGGGCTACGTCCTGTCTACCCAGGTGGTGAGGTGAGAGTGTGCCCTCTGCGGAATTTCGCTAGGCTACCCACCTATCAGGAGTCCTTCTCTGCATATACATTAGATGTCAATAAAAAGGTTTATAGCAGCAAGGGCCACAGTCGCCAAACTGTGGAAAGAACCAAGATGCCCTTCCACGGACGAATGGATAAGGAAGATGTGGTCCATATACACTATGGAGTATTATG